>VKOC01000675.1:0-10986 GCA_009364415.1 Spea multiplicata
GACACATATTGCACAAAAGACTAAACTGTCCTTGATTTCGAGGTAAGGCTGGTATATAACAATCAAAAGGCAAAGTGGAGGACTTGATGGGCAATCAGTAAACTTTGGGAGAAGATGTGGGCTTTGAAGAATGAGACCTTCGGTTTATGACCACACAATGATCTTCCCAGATTAAGTGCCTAAAGACTTTGTTGATGTCAACATTAAGAAATGTTGTAGTTATGGGATATTTTAAGCCTTTTTACTTTTTCTCTAGTAATTGTCCTAGAGGGAGAGGCGTATTTACCTTGGGTGCTGTAAGGCACCCAGGGCAGTTTCCCAGCCGCTCCATCCAAGGTGGGCCACCTAGTGATATCAGACATCTCCCTTATAACTGGCGAATTTCCAAACAGTTTTCCGCCCGATAACTCCTCCTGCCCCCTGGACATGAAGTCCTAGAACCTGGTCGACCAAGGCCCGAGCAGGTGGCTTCATGAAGGTCCTCAGGACCATAAGACGGAGCTACGATATCTCACATCCGGCCACATTACTTGTTCACACTTTGTGTGCCTTTCAAGAAATTTGTGTAACCAACTTCCCCTTCAAGAACCATTAAAATAGCTGAAAAAGTAGGGGATTATTGGAAAGAATACAGAGACGCAGAGCCAAGGTAATACAACAAACAGTGAAATCAGCAGAAAGCGAGTGACATTAATAATAAAATCAGAGAGATTGAAGCGTTATTTAGGTTGCGACCAAAATACCGGTTTCAACATCATCACAACGAACACAGTTGGATTATAAATTTGTTTAAACTTGGATTAATGAAATAGAAAAAAAAACGTAGATCGCTGAAAAATGTAATCAGATGCCAACATACAGTCTCCATTCATGCAATCCTTTCCGTGTGATAGTGATTTGTATTACGCTCACAATGAATAGTCTATAAAAACATTCCTATGGTAGCGTTTAAAATGCATTCCTTTTACAGGTTTTGCCAGTTCACAGTAATTATATTCTTAACTTGCCTTTAAAAAAAAAAAAAAGCATGCTAATTAGTGTCCAAAACCAGCCCGAGCTCATTACGGAGCTCATTGGTTAGCATAACTTGCATGGATAATCACATGTGTTTTTTTTTTAAGGGAATTCAGACTGTTTCTGTAATGTAGCAATACACATGCCTTATGGCAGCCAATCAAATTTTACTTTTAGGCGTAATTAAATGTTAACTGGATGGAGATTAAAAAGGTGGTAAATGGGTTTCAATAGACTACAGACGCTTAAAAAACCCCCCATTAAATACCACTTGAATAAAGAAGGGGCAATTCAACTGAAATAGAGTATTTAAAGGAATATGGGCATGTGGGTTAAAAATGCCCTTTTAGGTGAACTGAACCTTAAATAAGTACTTAATGCAGAAACGTAAGTGTTAGCCTATTAACCATGTGTGGAACATATCAACTCCATGACTTCACCGCACATTTTTATGAATGTGTAATATGAATAATGCATTTGGCGGGGCTTTCTTGAGCATTGCCTCTGATTTAGCTATGCATTATACAGGGCTATCTCAGACCCTCTTGCAGGGATTCCTCACTGAGGTTGGCACTTTGTAGGGTATAATGAAGTCACGGAATTAGAAACTCATCTCAGCTCCCCAGGTTTAATATGTGATTATTTTTATTGGATATCCTTCCCCCCTCTGGTATTGACTGTACTCATTATTTAGTGCTTCCTCATATCTTGCCATACCCGGGGACTTTCCAGCTCTGCCCCCCTGGAGGTTCCCTTCTCCTCCCCAAACAGGGTATCTGTGAAAGGCGGTGGTAGCAGAATCTGGACGGGGTGTTGGGTAGAGCCAAACACCGCTCCTCCTCGCCAAGAGATCGAACCTTTCTGTGGCCTTTGGAACCTTCAGGTGGAATCTTAAGAGATCCCAAATTTGTCTAGATTTTGATTCTAACATAGTCTTTCCAAGTTTGTTTTGCTCGTTCACAGCACACCCACCTCTGTTTGTTTCTTAGATCTGATATTTGGTGCCCCCGCTTACTCCTAATTGCTTTATGGTAGAATTTAATGAGTCCTTGAAATTCCTCTACCCTTAAAATCAGATGATCTTCCTGATCTATTGAGACCAAAACATTTCGTGTCTATCACGTTGTAGTAAGACATATTTTCGTTAGTTTTATCGTGTTGTCCTGAAGAAAAAAACCCAAGAGATTTAACCACAAAAAAACCCACAAAATCGGGCATTATTTCCCCAATAAACATCTGCTCGCTTTATGCTGCTGAAAGACTCACTTTCCCCTCGCGCACAGATGTTACCAGCTGAAATGTAACCCAGTAAATAGTTAATACTCATGCCAAGTCTGAACATAGCAAAGAGATAACACCCCACTTGGAGGTTCTCTCAGTAGAATATCAAAATACAATGATGTAGGCAAACGTTTGAGTTGGACGGCATGTGTCATACTAATGTGATACAGACCTCTTTTAATATTGACTGTCTATATCCTTAGCGTCTTAAAAAGTGTTTACCGGTTGAGACATTGTTATAGATCACCTGTCTCTAGTATTTAGAACATATCCTAAAATTGGATACAAGTATCCTGACTTGCTGCTCGGAATGCGGGCGACAAATGAGAAAGGGATTCAAGTTTGAAAAGTGGTCCTATTACCATAGCAATGAATAGAATGGTCCAATCAACAGGAATATTCCTTTGGTTACTATGGAGATTACACCACGTTTCAAAATTTGTACCAAGATAATTTTTTTGTGTGGGGGGGGGGGGTTTTGCACACAATGGTAAAACCAACAGCAACCAATGGAATTTTCCTGCTAATTGATTTACTTTTATCAGAATTTAGACTTGTCAGCCCCAGAATTGTCCTAAACACCCAACTTCCGGTGGAAAGAAATAGGAAAGGGCTTTATGATTCTGGAAAATGCCCCAACATACTGATTTCCAATAAAAAAAAAATCATACTAATCTTTTATAATTCTTTCTTTATGTTTAAGGAGCCAAATCCGTGCTAAAATTGAGCTAAGGGGAACCCTTGCATGCCCTCCCCTGATTATTGAATCACCAAAGTCTTCTTCGATGGTTCAAAAGATGTCAAACACTGGTTTGACTGATCGATAACAAAATAAATCTGGATTTATTAGAATGAAGAGGCGTCCTCTCTGCAGAGTGATATTATGTAAATTTGTGAAATGGTCAGCGTAAACAACCTCATAGCTCCGAGAACATGCCGTTCTGATCTTTTCAGGTATTCAAGCTTTTGTCTGCTGATATAACGCTCGCCTGTCAGACCCGCGGTCAGAGGCATAATCTTTTTTTCTTCGTGCGTTGAAAAGGTCCCAGCGCCACATCAGGGCACCACACTGCTTGTCTATTCTGCTTCCCTGTTGAACGCAATCACCGGACAACTCTGCTATAATTCACTCCCTGGCCAGCCCATTCAAAAGGTGGACGGCTTCAGCACTGTTAGCCCAGCAAGATAAATCATGTACTCGAAATTAACTTCCATTGAACAGAAGGGGAGGAAGAAAGGCAGATTTGTCAGGCGGAGCAAGCTTTAACATTTTTTTTTTAATTTTTTTTTTTTAAAAAAAGGCCAGAGTTGATAAATGTCAATACGAATAATTTGAGGACTGTGATTAAGATCTTATCTAGGTTGGAAGTAAATAGAAAAGACTTAATAAAAGTCCAACCCAGGGATCCATGCTTCTGAACTTGTGAAATTTAATTTTTTTTATTTAGAAAGTATATATATATAAAAAAAAAATGGAATGCCAGAAAGGTCTTCAACGAAGGCGGAACAAAAAAAAAAAAGTTGTATTCATGGTGTCATTTAAAGGGATTAAAAAATCCCCCTAGAGAAACCCAGATTTTTTTTCACAATGGTGACAGAGGAAAAAAAAAATAAAGAGAAGAAGGAATAAAAAGCTTTACTGAAAAAATGTTCTTTTTGAAAACTTGGTAGGCAGACAATTGGGTATAGTTTGTAGAGGAATCCAAGGGAAGGAGGGACGGAGATTCCTTTATACAGGATCTTAAATAAATTTGCCTATTAGGCCGGAATGTTAATCAGGACAAAACGTAACAAAAAAAAATTAAAAATGTTGTAAGCATCCAATTAATCTTTAGTTATTTGCAGAATGAGAAAAAGAACCCGTGAATTTCATTTTTCGTTATTGAGGCTGACCCCAGACACCTTTTTGTTAATCAAGTCTTTTTTTCCTTAAGGTGTTTGGCTTAAGGAATTAATCACTTTTTAATTCATGATAAATGAGACTGTTGGTACTAATTTCATCCCCTGCTTTTGGCAGCTGCTCGAACATTTTACATCTATTAGGATTCACTAAATGACAATAAATGATAAGAGGTCCACATCATCGATGTCTCAATCATTCATTCATTACACGGCTGAGAAACTAAAATGCGAGGAATGTTTCGGTTTAATTATTTGAGAATTTTTGCAATTTCTAGCCCTTTGGTATTTAAAGGGTTATACAAGGTATGTTTTTTTTTAGCAAATGTAAGGATTTTGCTTTGTCACGGGATACAACCAGTTCTATTGGTAAATGTTTCAAAACAGGGGAGAAAAATGTAACCAAAAAGAACATTTTTAGTCCAGATATAAGGAAAGTAGTATTTTAATCATTCTTATACTTAAAATTTTCTAGTAAGATTTATCAAAGATGCGGCTCCTCAACAACAAAAACATCTTCATTAAGCTAGATTTATTTTCTAAAAGTGGAAATTTAATAATTTTATCAAAAAATATTGTATAATATAATACGTATAATTGTGACCTTCGGTACTGTAGAATCCTCTTATACGGATACAAACAGCCAAGCATTTCAAGCTCCTAAAAATGAGGTGACCGTCAGAGGTGGAAACTCAGATCTGAATCTTAAAGAGGGACTGTCTCTCATAAACGCAGACACTTGGGAGATACGATACTGCGTGTTTAACAGTGTAATGCGCTGGGAATATAACACTTTATTACTTTATTACAGAGTAGTCAGTTCGTATTTTTATGACAGTGGCATTTAAACATTCCCATCAAAAGTTGGCATGATTCCTGAGACTCTTGTCTGCAAAGCTGTGCAGATTCAGCCTACTCCCACTTGAGTCTCGGACAGTGCGACTGTCATATGATCTGAATATTTGTGGCATTTTGGGAAAGCTATTAACTATTTCTAAAATACAAATTTAGCAATGGAGTCGCTGCAACATAAATAAGCGATCTCAATAATAATAATAATAATAAAATATAATTAATATCATAAATAATAATAATCAAAGACCATGGCACTAAATACTTTAAAAACATTTCAGAAAATGTGCAAACCCTTGGCACCTAAAGGGTTTATTTTAGAGTTATTAAGCCACGGCAGACATAATTTATTATTCACATAGAGCTCCCCTTGGCCTGGTTTCTTGCGCAGACCCAGGGAAAAATTCTTCTTGCTTAAATTATGTCCATAAAAGTTCCTCATTCTTATTTAAGGGGGCAGATTACCTCGTCGCGTGAAAGAATTGCAAGAGAGGGGGGGAAAAAATGGCGAGACATGCCATCTGTAAACATACCCCGCTAATCCCATCAGCCAATCATAATCTCCCTTATTAATGACTACGACAAAACCTGTGAACCCAATAAACTCTATATTAGGAAAAAAGAATACAGCGAGGATTGGAAAGTGACAGATAAGGCGAGTACCTAGCGCCTAAACAAACACAGCAGGACAGGAAAAGATGACAAATGATGAGATTGTGTCAGCTTGAAAACAGATTGGGCTAATGGCATGCTGGACTTTGCTCTCCAGGGGATCAATATTCTATCAGACAGGAGAGCTTGAGACCTTGTGAATAGTATTTGCGTGAACAAAAGAAAGATCAGCCCGGATACACACCATACATACGTATATATTTATCACCGGGATAAAGGCTGAAACTTTAAATGAGGCGGCAGACGACTTCGACAAATGCCACCTTTGTATTCTGAGATCGGATCAAACCTGCTTACAAAGGCTGTTCTACCTTCTCCGGAGAATGTAACACTGTTTAGAACTAAATGCAGCGTTGGTGCCATCATTCTTCAACGTCCGAACCCTTCACAGAAGCAATTATTTAATCAAACAAAACTTTGATTCGTTTATAACTTTTTTTTTCTATCGGGGAATGCTTAATTGCCACGTGATACAAAGGCAGCCACCGATAGGCTGTTGCCATTGAATCGGAGAAGGCTTCTTAAAAGTATCCGTGTTGCTTTCACATAACTAGCCATTCAGTGGAAATAGTTAAATGACAGACTTGCTACGGTTTATTTGGGTTAACATGGCGGAGTGTTCAGTTTATGTATTATGGGACAGTTACTTTAACTTTGTATGATGTCATAAGGGCATTCTACAGCTGGCGCGGGCAACGTAATTTGTTCCATTTTACATTATTCCATTATACATTATTATATATGGGGGGGATAGCTACTGCGGCCTCATGAGGATGATGGAGCAAGGCATACCCCAGTTTGTTAGCACATGTGCTTTAGAATTTACGCTAACTGATTATGTGTAACAATTAAACGTCTAGCCATTGTCTTCAGTGTCTCAGAGAAGTGGGACACTCGAGTGGCGGTCTGTGATGAAGTGGCTCAGGTCTCAAAGCCAAGAGGACCCATTGAACTTAAGAGAACGTGGATATATTTTTGAATCGGTGCTGGAATACCTGGGGGTTTCTAAGCCTCCTGGGGGGATGGGGACATACTACAAGAAAATATTTGTAAAATATTTGTAAATGTGTTAATAAACATAAGTGGAGGGGGTGTTTAGAACAAATTGTATGGATGACGATGGAGGAATGTATACAGAGTTTGCAGAGTTATCATTAGTTCATTTCTCTGTTTCCTTCGCATAGCACCCCTAGAACTGATCTGTTTTATTCATAATGGTTGAGGACCACAGGGCTTGTGTGACTGCTAGAGGTATGGTAGCCAGCAGTGGTGGCACCGACCTTGACTCCATTTAACTGAGCCACACAAGTCCTCCAAATGGTCTTTTAAATGGATCCATGTGGAGAAATAAAGGACTTATGGTTGTTGTCATATGGTCCATGTCAGGGTTATGAGATGGCTCACGCTTGGCACAGGTGTTGGACCTGAGATCATAACTCTTCAGGCAGGTTCTCTGTTCTATCTGCCACTCTACTGCTCTACTATTTTGTTATCTGCGCTCAGCGCTGATCACCTGCACCCGGTACCTGTTTGGCAGACTATTTAAACCTGCGTCTAAGCTGGATTCCTGGCTCAGTTATACTTTGCCTGTGGGGCTTGTGACTTCTTGCCCGTTTACCTGACTACGAATCTGTGCTGCCTGCCCCTGAATCGGGACCGTCTGACGACGCTTCTGGTTATCCTACTGTAACGTGAAGCCACCGATGCACAAATATATACAATCAAAGACTTAGGCATGGATTAAGTGGGTATGCGATGATCTAATAGGGACTACAAATATAAAGCTATTCTTTTCTAGAACGCGCAAACTCTTACTGGACTGAAACATAGTAGCCAGGTTCTCCACTCTTATCATGAAAGGTATGACTGCACATTCGCAAATTACTATCTCATAATAAACATCTATGTGAAAAACACAAAAGTTACTCTTCACAAAAGTCCATTTTCAAATGAGAAATGGAAACTCCAAGTGATTCCCCAGTAGACTATTTCATTGGGAGAGGCCCATTGTTAGAAGTACTAGAAGACACTATTGGGAATTATGTGTTTATTCAACTGTATTTTCTTGGACTTGGAACTTGGAGCAGGTCGCTTGCCTCGTCCCGTCAGATCTCACAAAGGAATGCACGTCTCCTGATTCTGACAGGGAAGAACTACGTCGAATCTAATGTAGTCATTTGTGTTTATGGGAATTTTAATAGCAGAGAAAGCAGGTGCAAGCAGATTCACAAGGTATAGGATGACAGCCTGTTCTTTAACTGAAAATAGATCCTCTTCAAATAAAGTCTTGCTTGATACCTTGGAAATGAACATATGAAAAGGACAATTATTTATTGGTTTAGCTTTTTTTTTTTTATGTGTTACACTCCATAGGATTTGTGAATGAAAATTAAATTAATTTGTAGGTGAAAAGGCCCTATCATCTATGCAGCAGGTGAACAATTTCAACCGAGAAATGGAAAGTTCAAAGAGGTCATTCTCAAGGCTACCTTCTAATAAGACAAAATTAAGATAAAAAAAACAAAATCCATAATTTATACCTAAACCAAATGTAATATTTTTAATCTTAAACAGGCCTTGTGTACACCACGGACTGCTGCTTTTTTATTGCCCCGGTAGGGGGTACATCTGATGAGATGGATGTAGCAGTGAAAGTCTTTAGATTTTGAGTGTGAGTATCGGACTAAAATTTAGTTTCAAACACCCCAGCTATTGCTTTTATACCCATGTCCAGTCCTGCGCTTACCCTGTACCATAAAATAAGTTGATGTAGGCCTGGGCTACCAGGCAAAGGCTCAGTGGGCCAGTGCCAAACGTTGCGGGCTACTAAACTTTATTGCCGCGTGTGCTGCAGTCCCTGTCCTTGAATGTGTGGCTAGGGGCTGGATACAAGTAGCCACCCGCTGGAGTGCGGCGTTCTGCCGCATGCCTCGTTTATTGGCCACTGGCCTTAAAGTCCCAGGGCTGCTTTTCTTCACCCAGTCCTACCCTGAATCGAAGAGCGTATTGTCTATCTCTGTTGTCCAAAATGATCTCCTCCTCGAACAAAGAACAGATGTATGCTCCTCATCCCAACAGGGCAAATGAGACAAGGGGAACACATCCATGGCTTTTATTAACATATGATTAGAAGTCAAAGATACATCTACACGTCTGCTGGAATATAACGACCGCTAATATGCTCCTTTAAGCATAGGTTTCCCGGTGCACCGCCGCTATGCCTACATTACCGTTTGATAGTGCAATTTGGCTGCGGCTGCTGACGTTTGATATTTTATCAATGTGCAAATTGTGCATTAGCTTTTACAGAAACATCCATCATAAAGTCATCTGGAAATGAAATGGATAACATGCTGAGATGAAGTGGGGCATTGTCTTTGTGTGTATAGAGAACTCTCGCTGCTACCCTTTTTAAGAACAGTTACTTGCTGTGCATGTCAGCTGTAGGGGTAGGTCTCCCTTAAGATTCTGCATGGGAAGTGCCGCTTATTGTTGTCGAAGAAAAGATAGAGAATTGTCTTCTGTGAGCTCTCACCCCAGTGCACTGGAAAATGAGTTGCAAATGAGTAGGACCGCCAACGCAAATGCAGATAAAAAAGCAAAATCAAATATGCACTTTCTATTACATGCAGCTATCATTAATTATATTACAATACTTGGGCTCCTTGATTCATTAAAAAGAACATTTTTCTTTTACAAAATATCCATGTACAGTACATATGCGCGCCGAATGATATTTATCTATAGATATACCTTTACTAGCAAAAAAAAATAAATAAAAAATCTTTTAAGCATTTAAGCAGTGGCCTCCAATTACCCCGAGATTCTTTAAGCATGTTATTATGTTAAATGGATTTCATAGCTTTCGACAATTAGGCGTGTTGAGAAATAGGCAGGGGGGTTAGGGTAATGTTGTAATGATTGCGCCGTGGGTCACAGTGCCCCGTGTCAAGGCGCAAATTGCCCGACACGATCAGTAGCGATGTTAGACTTCCCACCGTAGAAAGTGGCACGGCACTCCATGCCAAGAAAAATACTTGAACGGTAGACGTATATTTTTTTGGAAGCAATCTCAAAATACGTTAATGCCCGTTACGCAATATATTCAAAGTTAAACTGGGAGAGCAGCGGAACTTTCGCCAAGGACATGAATGAAACACCGCTGTAATAAGTAAACAACTCAAGGATGTCTTACGAGAAGAAAGAACAATGAAATATTGGTAAAAAGTTTTTTGTTTTTAAGCCAAATGTTGAAATTTATCATTTTTGTCTTTCTGGAAAGCCAAGAAAAGGCCCCACAATTTTCAGGGATGGCTTTTCAAGAAGATATCAGTTTTTGAAAATCCTTTAACTTTTTTCTTTTTTTTATATTCGGCAAGAACTTCGTTTTTAATGTATTTTACAATTTTTATATATAAGAGGCAGCTGTTTTTATATTATTAAATAATTGTTTTCTGTATTGGTGACATCTTTGTATACTAGTAAAGGTATGCTAGTAAAAGTTGAGAAATTTGTCCACTGTTGAAAATTAGAAGACAGTTTGGTAAATAAGTAATATTGTATATGACACAGACTTTTTAGGGACAAGCACCTCGCCTGGCAGTGTGTGAAGGATATGATAAAAAAGGCACTATTTGATACAATGTTGCATTCATTGATAAAATATTTTTATTCGACCATTTAATATATGCTTTTCGAGTTAAGGTTTATTTTCTCCCAACATATAGATGTTGGGTTGTAGGAATGATCTAGCCTGAGATGGCATTAAAAGGTCTTACAGGATGGAATCCCAACAGAGACAGTTCATGATATCCATAGGGAGGATTGGAATTCTAGAGACGATGTGTAGAGCTTCATTGGATGATTACAGGGAGAGAAGACGTTCTGGGAAGTGGACAGAAAACTTATGTTGATAAAAGGTGATCTATGGTGGATGTAGATCTTTAGTAAGAAGCCACTGGTTTTCATGGTGATTACTCCACATTTGTTAACAAGCCAAGGTCACAGTTCGCAAGTTGCAAGCAAGAGGTTACAACTTTAGTAAAGGTTGGCTGTTTTATTGAGAGTGGGATGACCTTGTGGCAGAACACCTCTCCGAGAACTCCCATGAGACTTAACATGTATCCTTTAAACAAGGATTTAAGTTCATTGGCTTGTTCTTTGTCCATTCTTTTGTTTACGTGAACCGTCTCATGATAATTATTGTTACTCAGCCCAGGTATGTGGGCAGGAACCATATGACCATCGATCATGCAGAGCCTTAGGTTG
>VKOC01000676.1:0-56102 GCA_009364415.1 Spea multiplicata
GTCGTAGCTTTTCCAATTTCTGGCAATACATATTTTGCATGCCAATAATATATTAATTAGCCAAATTTTGTTAAATTTAGGCATTTGCGGAAGGTCTAAGTGGAACATAAAAATTTGAGGCGTCAGAAAGATCTTGATACCAGTAGCTAATTGGAATATAGAACATACCAAATTCTTAATAGGATTAAGATTAGGACATTCCCACCATATGTGGAAATGAGTTCCCACTGATTTTTGACAACGCCAACAGACATCACTATGCCCATTATACATTTTGCTAAGTTTGCTTGGAACCAAATACCAACGGTGTAATAGTTTATAATATTGTTCATGGAGATTTAAACAATGTACTGATTTTCTTGTATGGTACCAAGCTTAATACCACTTTTGTAAATGAAATTCCTCACGAAGATCTCTTTCCCATAATACAATTGTTTTACATTTTTCAGAGGACGTTATGTTTGTCAATAGTTTAGATACCTTCGAGATTATTTTTACTTGGGGAGGTTCTGAAAAAAGATCATCTAAATCATCATGTGCCCTTAATGGGTTTGATGATAAAAATTGTTTAATCCGTAGGTAGGAAAAAAGTTCTTTGTTTAATAAGTTAAATCTTATTTGAATGTCTGCAAAAGGAATTATAACTTGTCCCTCCATAAAATCTACTAGTTTTGTTATCCCACATCGTTTCCATCCTTGCACATTTAAGTCTGTGATATATATGTTTAAGATTTCTATGGGAGATAGTTCTGATATAGCTGTTGATAAACCGTAATCTTTCCGAACTTTAAATAATGCATTCAAAGTAGACTTGTGCATTCGTCTTCGGGCGAACATGGAAACGAACACGAAGAGTGCGTTTTCGTGTTCGTTCCGAAGACACGCCGAAGAGAAGACGGCGGCGGTAAAACGTAGGCGAAGACGAAGACATACACCACGAAGATCTTCGTGATTGTCTTCGTCTTCGTCTACCATTCTTCCCCCCTTCTAACTTACCTTGTCTTCGCAGCTTTGCGGCTTCGCGGCATCGCGGCAGTTCCCGGAAGTGGAAATCCGCAGGTTCACGGGTTACAGGGCAGTGCGAATGAGCCTATTGGTCGCCTACAGGGACCTCCTCTGGCATCAACCAATTGGTTGATGCCAGAGGAAGACCCTGCAGGTGACCAATAGGCTCACTCGCATGGTCTTTGTAACCCCTGACAGCGAACCTATGGATTTCTGCTCACGTTAACCCCTTCGATGCTGCGTTATCTAACACAGCATCGAAGGGGTTAACGGGAGCGGAAATCCATAGGTTAAAGGGCCGTGCAAGCGACCAATAGGCTCACTTGCACGGCCCCTTAACCCTTTAAAAAAAGTTAACCCCTAATAAAAAAGTTAACCCCTAATAAAAAAGTTAACCCCAATGCTACAGGGAGGGAGACCAGTGGGATCTGCCGGGTAAGTTGCAGCATTGAGGTTTTAAAACCCCAATGCTGCAACTTACCCTGCAGATGCCACTGGTCTTTAACTAATTGAACAGGGAGGGAGACCAGTGGCATCTGTAGGGTAAGTTGCAGCATTGGGGTTTTAAAACCCCAATGCTGCAACTTACCCTGCCGATGCCACTGGTCTCCCTTCCTGTTCAATTAGTTAAATGTCCGTACGAGCGACTTTATTGGTCGCTCGTACGGACATTTAACCCGGCACAGACTTACTAATTGAACGGGGAGGGAGACCAGTGGGATGTGCCGGGTAAGTTGCAGCATTGGGGTTTTAAAACCTCAATGCTGCAACTTACCCTGCCGATGCCACTGGTCTCCCTCCCTGTTCAATTAGTTAAATGTCCATACGAGCGACTTTATTGGTCGCTCGTACGGACATTTAACCCGGCACAGACTTACTAATTGAACAGGGAGGAAGACCAGTGGCATCTGCAGGGTAAGTTGCAGCATTGGGGTTTTAAAACCTCAATGCTGCAACTTACCCTGCAGATGCCGCACTGTCCTCACCCTCCCTGTTCAATTAGTTAAAGACGGCAGTGGCATCTGCAGGGTAAGTTGCAGCATTGGGGTTTTAAAACCTCAATGCTGCAACTTACCCTGCCGATGCCACTGGTCTCCCTTCCCTGTTCAATTAGTTAAATGTCCATACGAGCGACTTTATTGGTCGCTCGTACGGACATTAACTAATTGAACAGGGAGGGAGACCAGTGGGATCTGCCGGGTAAGTTGCAGCATTAGGGTTTTAAAAGTCTGCACAAGCGACCAACAGAGTCGCTCGTGCAGACTTTTAAAACCCAAATGCTGCAACTTACCCGGCACATCCCACTGGTCTCCCTGTTCTATCTGTTAAATGTCCGTACGAACGACTTTATTGGTCGTTCGTACGGACATTTAACTGATAGAACAGGGAGACCAGTGGGATCTTCCGGGTAAGTTACAGCACCAGTAGCCTAAAAGTCTGTACGAGCGACCAACAGAGTCGCTCGTGCAGACTTTTAAAATCCCAATGCTGCAACTTACCCAGCAGATCCCACTGGTCTCCCTGTTCTATCAGTTAATAAATTATAGAACAGGGAGACCAGCGGGATCTGCCGGACAATTACGGCACCAGGAGTTTAACAGTCTGTACGAGCGACCCTATTGGTCGCCAGCAGGGGGCTAGTCAACCAATGGCAGACGAGCCCCCTGCTGACGACCAATAGAGTTGCTCATACGGACATTTAAACTCCTGGCGCCAGAGCGGCTTTAACCCCGTATTAACCCCTTAACCGGGGAAAACGAAGAAAACCCGAACACGAAGAATGTCCGCGAATATTCGCCCGAAGAGAAGACAGGACCGGGCGAATATTCGCGGAATACGAAGTTTTTTTTTTTTGCCGAAGACGAGCACGAAGACGAACACGAAGAGCCCCCTGGTGCCCAAGTCTAATAAATACACATACAATACAATGCAAACATTATAGGCATGTCTGAAACAATGGTATATAATAAGAATGCTTTAAATAGATATGTTAATATTTTATTTTCATCATTTAACAAAATGCAAAGTGAGTGAACAGAAAGAAAAATCTAAATCAAATCAGTATTTGTTGTGATCATCAGTTCTTCTAGGTACACATGCACAAAGTCAGTTAGTTCTGTAGGTATATATTAAGGTGTATGATTAAACAATTATGCCAGACAGCTGTTAATTGTCAATTTAATGTGTAGGTTGAAACGCAATCTTTAACTGAAAATGAAACAGCTGCTCAGGAGAAATAAAACTAGGTGGAGAACAGCCAAACTCACTAACACGGTGAGGTTACTGAACACAGCTTAATGTCAAGAGTCATACACCATGACAGGACTCAGCACAGAAACAAGACACAAGGTAGTTATACTGCATCATCAAAGTTTCCAGATGTTCTGGCCAAGCTCTTTTGAAGAAACACAAAACAATGTGTAAAAGACTGTAAACACAGTGGTTGGCCAAGGAAACTTGATGTAATATGAAAGACGCATCATGCCTACTTGAATTCGCAATCAGAAGATACCTAGCAATGCCACCAGCGGAGCATTGGCAGGAAACAGTGGGACCCTCATACACCCATCTACTGTATGGAGAAGTTTGGTCAGAAGTGTTCTTCATGGAAGACTTCTCCAGCATGGAAGCAAGGCCAAGCGACTCAACTATACGTGAAAACTCTGGAACTGGGGTGCACAAATATAGCATTTTGATGAGTCAAAATATGAAATATTTGGCTGTAGCAGAAGACAGTTTGTTTGCTGAAGGACTGGAGAGAAGTACAAATGAGTGTTTGGAAGCAACAGTGACACATACTGAAGGTTCCTTGCAAGTTTAGGGCTGCATTTCCGGATTGGGGATTTGGCAAGAATGAATGGTCTCCTCAATACTGAGAAGTACATGCTTATATTAATCCATTATGTGATATCATCAGGAAGGCATCTGATTGGTCCCAAATGAATTCTGTAACATGACAACGACCCAAACATACAGCAATATAGTCAATAAGAACTACCTTCATCGTACAGAGCAACAAGGTAAAAGTGATGGTATGGCCCCCGCAAAGTGCTGAGCTCAACATCGTTGAGTCAGTCTAGGATTACATGAAGAGAGAGAAGCAACTGAGGTTGCCTAAATCCACAGAATAATTTTTGTTAGTTCTCCAAGATGTTTGGAACAACCTACCTGCTAAGTCCCTAAAAAAAACTTTATGGAATACTTGGAAACATATTTGGAAGGATTTAATTGTGTTTTGAAAGCAAAAAGTGGTCACATTAAATATTGATTTGAATTGTGTTTGCATTTTGATTTTAATTAGATTTGCGTTTTGTTAAATGATAACAATAAACTATTAACATGTCTATTTTTAAAGCATTTTTTTCACACCTGGTACAGAACCAGTGCAGAGATCAGCAGGAAAAAGACCTTGTCTTAATTAAGTGCCACGGAATTTGAAACAATAATAATAATAATGACACTGTTTCACAGTAATTAAAAATGTAATTTCAAATCTGATTTCATGAATTATTTGAAAGGTGTATAGAAAAGTCAAATGAGATGCAAATAATAGTTAGTTGACATTGCAAATAATAGAATAATAGTATATTTCAACTAATAGTATCAGTGGACATATTAGCAGAACAGAAACTAAAAGCAAAATATAAATGTGAAAATGGCCCAAGAAGCTAAAACATAATATGGGGCATAAATCACATTATATGTAATATTATAGCAGTAACTTCTAAATGTTCATCTTACTGTGAGCATCAATCTGTATCCTGAAGTTTAGCCATCCAGCAGAGATGCACTAGAAAGTTGGGCAGTTACCTACTGCGAGTCATCATTGGAGAACTATGGGATGCTATTAGAATACTTCTCTTTTCTCTTTTCTGGACATACTTTATTATTCCATATGTAGACACTTTTTACTCTTAGACTTCATCTGGGAAGAACTTACTACTACTTAAGTAGTACTACTTACTCTCTGCATCTCTCCTGTTGGGTTTTATGCCAATCCCTTTGAGAACCGATTTGGCATTGCTGAATAGTGTAAAAAGTGCATGTTGGCTGCCAATTGCTCTTTGAGCTATTACCCCTGGGTAATAGTATTGTAATAGTATGGTAAAAACATTGGCTAGGCTTACCCCTCAAATCGAAAGGTGCCAGCCCTCCCCTGTAGCCAATGCAGCACGTGAAACATGCAAAATTAAACAAATGTTTAAATTAATAGCATTTTCCACCCATATCGTGCTTTGTCTCAAACCACACCTCAACCATGTTGTCCAAGTGTACTCAGCGGAAGAAAAACTCTGTTTTGTTGAACAGTCAGTTCTGTATTTTGACATATTCTGTATTGCAAATGACATCTTTATTTGTGTTTAATAAATTGTTAATTTTCTTCCTAGGATACAACAGATGGATGAATTTAACAGAAATAGACCCAGATGAAGAAGTACAAGGAGAAATTCACCTTAAAATTGAAATATATAGCACTGAATTGTCACGGAAAGTACGCTGCACTGTCTTTGAAGCAAGGTAAGAAGTACAATATTAAGTCTTTTTTTATATTCTTTTTAAATTTTATATTCTTACTTGTAAACAGGTTACACGTAAGAGGCATATATGCAGCTGTACTCTATAACAGCGGCAGTTCTATACAACTAAATATTTAATAAGCTTGTTCTATCTTAACCCAAAGTAGTTTCATTAAAATACCAAATCATGGGCTTTGCAGCATTTTTCGTAGTGGTTTGATTTAGGAAAAGACCATAGCTGGGTTAAGAAGACTCCATCAAACGAAATTTATGGACCAATATATTTAGACATACCGTATTTACTAAATGCACAGTCACGAGTTGATGGATTAAATACAGGTGGCTGCACAGTGCTTCCCACACTGCTACCGCCACCATTTTTAACCAATAATTACTAGGCATAGGCAATAGATTATGGACATTTTAGTCATAAACCACTTATTCATTTGTTCTTTAATGAAATGTAAACTTCTCCAACTGGGGATGATCAAACAATGTTACATCACTGATCTATTTGATGTACTTCAAAAACTGCTTAAAAAAGAAAGCAGTCATACAAGGAATAAAAACAGACACTAAAGAAATGACTACAAAAATAAAAACATTGGAAAAACAACGAGCAATTCCACGGCTAAGCTCTAAATGTAGGAGGAATGTTCCTACTCACTCCTTCTCAATTAACACTTTTGACCACAATTGTTCTTTATAAAATAGGACCCATTTGGAACAATGTTCTCAAAAATAATCAAATTATGGGGAAACACAAGTTCTCTCTGCTGAGGTCAGACCTTAAATTTAGCCAAAGAAAAATGAACCCCCCCTTGTGTGCGGTTCTAATACTGTCAGCATTCAAGAAGTTAACAGTGTGTAAAATCGGTCTCCTTAATGCCTTTTTTGTGAAGCTTGTCTTTCGATTTTATTTTGGTCATTATAATCCACAGCATGATACAAAATCCTATAATGATCTCCACTGAGTCCCTGGGGTGCCTGGCACATTCTATTGCAAGACAAAACATAATTTAAGTTTAGTTTAAAATAGTTTTCTTCCATTCACTACTGTATACAAAAATACAGCAATAAATGAACGATATGTATGATTGTAAACATATTTTACGAGTAGGTGTCATTTGCATCATGTAGATAACATGTATATGTATATTTTAATATGTATAACATCACAGCTTATGTATAGTGCTGATCTAGTCAACATGTTTTGGAAATAAAAATAAATGTGACAATAAGTGTAAAATATTATATATATATATATATTATATATATATATATGTACATTACTGCTTCTTTTGTATGATCTATACTATGTATATAAAAAGATCTTTTTAATAAACTTATTATCACACCTGGGAACATTCAGGCTACCTGGAGCCCTCCTTTTTTGGGATGCGAGTGGGTGCTTCTACCAACATCAGTGGGTGGTCTGCTGACATCAGAGGCCATCCCACTGACATCAGTAGGCAGTCCGCTGACATCAGAGGCCGGCCCGTTGACATCAGAGGGCGGTCTGCAAATGTTGCATGCCAGACCCGCAGAAAAATTGAAAGTGGTAGGAGGAGAAGTGGGCAGGGAGTGAGGTGGGCCTCATCGACCTGAAGGAGTGACGAAACCCAGAGAATTCACAGGTGTGATGTCTTTGAAGCACTGTTTGCCACAGTAAAAAAATAAACCAAGTGTTAAATATGAGTTATTCTCCAGGAATCACAAACATATCTGCTTTGGGATTATTTTATGCAATGCAAATCTATGGTGTGATTCTTTTGTGAACATGTATTATTACCACAAAAACTGTTCTTTATATACAAAGGGACTCTTTGGGTTTTAGTCAATAAAGCCTTATGACACATTTGTCAGGAGTAATGTATAAACCAAACCAGTGAGCACTATGGTCACTAAATGATTATTATTCCATGTAGTTATAGCTTAACAAAGTTCTTAGCTATTTTTAAGCATATAGATGTTTGTGAAACCAGTGGAACATGCTTAATAGCTTTCATTTTGAACATTAAGGTTTTTAGACCACTATAATCAATGCATTGATGTGTAGAGTCATCTTTTTTTCCAGCAGGCAGATGGATTTATTTTACAACGTCAAGAGAGGCATTCTCGTCTGTGTAGTGTTTCATAACTAATTCCTATGACTCATGGCATAAATGTTACTTGGGACTGAGTGTGATAAAAGATTAATTGCAGAATCGTCTGATCCTCTGAAAAATGGTTTAACCTGCCCTTTGCTCTAGAACTACAAATACTCTTCAGGCAGAATAGTTCTGAATAGTTAGAACATAGAATGGTGTTAATCTGATTTACCTGATTGATGTTGGGATTTTCGAAATTGAAAGTGGGCTAGTGTCACACCTAAAATTCTTTTCTTTTCGGCGATGCCATTGGATGAATTGCCAACCTACAAAACGACGGCCTTTTGATTCCATGGTTATAGCTAATTTTATCAATCTCTTTGTTTTGCCTCATGGCGAAGGCTTGTCTGGTCTTCCCAACTTCATCTTCTGGAGAAAATTAGAGGTGAAAAGGTTAGAAAAGATATACAGGTCTATGTACTCATTTGAGACAATCATAAAAACAATATGATATAGAAACATACCAGTGAACGGACTGAGAAGACAGATCAGCTGAAGCAAGAGATCATAAATTAAACAATAAAAATAACATAGGAAAGAGCGGTGATGATCGGTGGACCGATTAAAGCAATCCAGTTCCTCATTCAGCCCATTTCATTTACCCACCATAGCTGAGCTGTGTACCTGTCTAAATCAGCAAGCTTCAATAAAGAACAAAAGGAAATAATTATAGCCTATCACAAAAGATAGAAAAAATCAACAGCTATAAATGTATATTTTACTTTTCAGGGACTTGGCTCGAAAAGACAGAAATGGAGCATCAGACCCCTTTGTCAGAGTACAATACAATGCCAAAACACAAGAGAGCTCAGTAAGTCACTTTGTCTTCGTACAAGGTTTATAATTATTGTGTCATGAATTTACAAAGCTGATCTACACAAAATGAAACAGATTGTCAGGTATAAATGTATGAGTACTTTCCATACGAGAGCAAGTTGTCAAGCGGATTCATAAATACAACTGAAATGTTTTAAAATCTCGGTGACACAAAAAGGGTGAAATATATATAAATAGAACACTGTAGAACACACCCAGCATATATGTATGTTTGATAGGACTTTTCAAGGGTCATGGAAACCTTCAAAATACTTTAGTACTTTACATCACTGGGCAAAAATAATTCTTAGTTCAAGGTTTACAACCTTCTGAGAAGAGGGTTCCCCAAACTTTAATTTAATGAATAAACCTTTTCAATAACTGCTGTGAAAACATCTTGTGAAATTAATGTAAGCGTGATTAAACTTAAAGCCCTGTGGTGTACTTATCCTGGTAAAAAAAAAACATATTCCAGTAAATGAACATTAATATGACATCCTGTTAATGATAATGAAGGAGAGTTCCAGAAAGTGCCTTATAATGTTCTTGTTTTTCTGTGTTTTTTTTTTTGGCTCTTACAACATTGTTTTTGGTCTTCTTAGCTGTTTATTTTGTAAGATCAGTTAATTTACATTAGACCTTACCACACATTTGATGTGGGCTGTATAGAGCTTGTCCATTCAGTTAAAAAAAGCATTTGTGTGTTCAGATACTGATGTTGGACAAGAAGCCCTGGCTCGCAATTGTCATTCCAATTTATTCCAAAGGTGTTCAGTTTTGACCATACTGGCGTCCTTAACAAGCTACTTGCTGACACTTTGAGCAATTCATCCAGCCCCCACCACTCACGAATCATCATCCACACTATTCTACCAACAAATTTTATAACATCAGAAGCAACAACTATCAGGCTTGCTTCCCCTAGCAAGCCGAAAAATGATAATCATATTGGGACATGCTGGGGCAGCACCTGCTGTGTACCCACGCAACGATAGACATATCTATTAATCAAGACAGTCCCTTCATGTCCAATTTCACTCCCACTTACATTTGAAGGCATCAGTATTTTTATATGCTTGTTTTTTATTTTGTGATATTTTTACAACAATATTGAATCTACGGTAATAAATATTCAATAAACTAGCGCTCACACCACTGGAGATGCCTATGTGCTTTGTTTCATAACCTGTTAGCAAAGAGTATGGCTGAAATACCTAAACTATGTTATTAAGAGGGATCTCCACATGGGCGTAACTAGTAACCAAGGGGCATTGGTGGAAAAAATTGCACCCGGCCCCCCCAACTTCAACAGCTGGTCTGTGCCATCATTGGCCCCACACAACTGGTCTGTGCCTTCTTTGCACCTTGCCCCCCTTCCAATATACAACATATGTAAACACACTTACACAAATTACACACTCCATCTCACCCCAATTACACATCCATGCATGCTCACACGCATACACACACACACACATGCATGTTCACACACACATGCATGCTCACACACACACATGTTCACACACATGCTGATCTGCAGTGCTGGCACTGGGAAATTATTACTAACAAACAAAACCATGTATTGCATATCTGTGATCGTACTGAGTTATTCAATACTGTATATTTAATTAAATACAGGTTGTAAAGAAGTCCTGCTACCCCCGGTGGAATGAAGTGTTCGAATTTGACTTGGATGAGACCTTTACAGAGAAATTAACCATAGAGGTTTGGGACTGGGATCTTGTCAGTAGGAATGACTTTCTGGGCAAGGTAAGATAGCCAAATAGTATATAATAGCAAGCTGAGCTGGCATATGACTAGCAACTGGCTGTAGTGCCCCACCAGACCAATGACCCATTGAATATTTTTAAACAATCACCAAATCCCCTCCAAAATAACAAACTATATATATTTTGGCCATTTACATTAAAATACTCATGTCTTTTCAGGTGGTGATCAATTTAAGTGGACTTCAGACTGACTCACAAGAAGAAGGTTGGTTTAGACTGAGTCCTGGGAAGTCCAAAAACAATGAAGATGAGTAAGTTAATACCTACTAGCTTGTGATACTTTTAGTGGGAGAATACAAGAACATGATTCTTATATTGACTTTCAAAACTTGCCCTTTTTACATGTAATAACCATGATAAATTATGTGTGATGTAAACTTTCATGTGCATTTTGCCAATTAAATACCAGCAATCACATTTCCCTGCATTATTTGCACACATGGGGATACTTCATAAGAACATCTTTAGACCTATGCTTTAGGGGCTGCAAATTTGAAGGTTGTAGAACCATGGTGTCTGGTCTTCGGAATAATCTGTTGATTCTCCATTCTCACCGTCCCCGGCGAAGTCTTTATGTTGTCTTTGTGTTTGTCTTCGGGGGGGGGGGGGGAATCTTCGTATTCAACGAATATTCGCCTGTTCCTGTGTTCATTTTGTATACCTTCTTCCTATTTGTTTTTCTCGTTTTCTGCCAGTTTTCTATCTTAAGCATGTGTAGTATAGCAGGGGTTAATACGGGAATCCACAAGAGAGAAAAAGCTAACAGCACGACTAAAATAAATCCCTAACACTCTAACCTGATGCTTGTTTTGCCGAGATGCACCTCGGCTTCATCAAGGCGGGGAGTCATTAAGTGATAAACCTGGCTTTGGCGACAGGATTTAAAGGTCTGTAAGAGCAAACCTATTGGTCGCTGGCAGGAGGCTCGTCTGGCATCAACCAATGAAGAGCAGCTCCCCTTTCCCATTTATTCTCCACTTTGAGTGCAGTTATGTCAATGCTGCTGCTAACTGTTACAGTGGCATACATTTGTTTCATTCATGGGAATGAACATCCAGAAGTAAACCTATGAATCAAATTAATGTATAACACTGTTATAGGCTAGAGGCAGTGACTGGGGAGAAGGGACCAAGGAGATTAGCAAGAAGATATTTAAGGATTTTGTCTTAACTAATAGGCTAGCCTAGTATATATTCTATTCTTCGATTCTTCATGTTGTGTGTCTTCGTGTACGTTTATCCGCTGCTGTATTTGTTTGCTCCTTTATCGGTTTGATGAACAAAACGCAAAAGCATACGTGCTTGTTTTCATGTTCTCTCGAATACGAGTGCACAAGTCTAATTCTCACTACTCTTTAAATTCTCATCTGTGGGCCTTTGTTTCTTTAGAATTTGGTGTTGACTTATCTTAGGCTAAACACAATGTTAGAAACAAAGAAAGGGACAATACATAAGAACCATTCCGCCCATCTAGTCTGCCCAACCTCTCCTTGGCCCCTGTCCTTATCTTTTATCTAGCTTAGCCTTATGCCTATTCCATGCTTGCTTAGAGTCCTTCGCTGTATTAACCTCTACCACCTTTGCCCCTCTAGCTTAAGACCATGTCCTCTTTTTGTGGTAGTATGTCTTATTTTAAATAAAATCTCTTCCTTTATCATGTTGATTCCCTAGTTCTTCAAGAATTCCTATCACCAATAAGAACCTCTAGATTTAGATTCCTTTTAATTCCTGTTTAATAACTTATTTTCAGTGTTGCATTGTTCAGCGTGACAAAGTGTTGGGCTTTGTGTATATGGTGCCACAAAGCCAGTAATTGGCTTAAACAAACAGAGGGTACACAGTATTCTTACATTCCAGTGTTTTCTTTGGCTGCAGTTGTGGAAAACTGACAGACGTAGAAATGTTAAAAATATCAGAATCACCAAACATTTGAAAGTTTCATAACTTCAATAGCTTGCCAGACTTTCAGAGTTAAAAGACACAGTACGAATATAAACTCAATGTTCCAGATGCTAGTGAAGTCATATACGTATAACCATATGCAAAGAAACTGAGGCAGTATAGTAGTTAACTGTCTCCACTCATAAATGCCATGGTTCAAAAACATCCCAGTAGTCAAAAGTGGTTATGTATAGCGCTACACACTGTTATATCGTAACAAGAAACCTGTTTAGATGTTCGCTAAGATCAGTTCTATCATTTGGACCTTCCTTTCCTTGAGGCTGAAAATAACCCATGGGAAAGAGTGTAGCCGCAGGACCATGAAACTATGTAGTGTGAAATGCATTGGCTAGCAAGATGCAATCCGCATGCCAATATTTTTTTTGAGGTCTGATGCCATTTAAAATACCTATCAGAAAGATTAGATAATCTATAATGTTAGGAGCTGTTCGTAAAACGTATATAGTTAATACAATCTCTTGTGTAACTGTATTTTAGCTATTGTAGAGGTAGGCAAGCCAGATATCAGGCTCAAAGAGCTGGTCTGTAACCTTAGCCTAATCCAACTGACTGCCTAAGGGCGTAGGTCGTACTTATTCCCGGTTCTAGCTAAGCTCTGTCTGCTATTCGTTAAAAATCATGTATATAATATATCCAAAGCACACTTTGAACCTCCACCTAAGATGCAGGCAGATGCTTGTTAATTAATAGAGTATAAGAATTTTAAACCGCGTTAAAACGATGGTGGGATGTGAGTGACAGAAACCGATCTCAGTTATTTCTTTAAGAAAGAAAAAAAATCACAGACTCATGTTGTGATATTTCAACACAATCCATGCACAATAACCGAGATTCTGGTTTCCACATCCCTTATCTTCCTCTTTATTCAGGAAGTCATCAGTCAGCACAGAACTAGATTGCTGGAAATGCTAGCTGTATCATGGCTCAGTGCCACGGGTCACGGTTCCTTTTCCCATCATCAGGGTTACTGTACGACATATTTCGGAAATTCTAGTTTCCAATGTTGACTTAGTATGTTTAAAAAAACTGAGAAAACAATCAAAGGGTCAAAAACTTTTCATAAACAGAGTTTGTTGCCATAGCGATTCAGTTGAACATAAATTTGGTTGTAAACATGGATATCCTGAATCATCATATAAATCATGCAGATACAAAAACAAATGTAATTTGTTTGGAGGTGAATATTAAATGCGCCAGTTCATAAGGAGAACATTTTCCTACAAATATATTCTATTTAAGTTATTAAACTTATTTGCAGAACTGAAGATTTTTGTTTCACAAATGCTAATTATAGCCGGAGCTGCTTTGAGGGTTTGGCTACGGTTTACAAAAACATTCTTGTGTGCAGTTTTCAGACAACTTATGCAACTAATGCTGTGTTTAGGGACTTATATGGCTAAGAGATAATTAGAGTCATATATAAAGATATTTTGTTGCAAAGTGTACTTTGTACACCACCAATGGAACGGTCCAATAAGTAGGAACATTTGGTTGCTATGGTTGTAACTTCACTTTTCAGAATCATCACTTTTCTGATACTGTCCCAGAATCACTTTTTATAACTAACACTAAAAAGTCAAGCAAAAATAATTTTGACACCTGATATCTACAGCAGAATTTGCGGTGTCTCCAACAGATCTTGGTTTTGTCTGTCAGCGGTCTCACATCATTGTTGTTGTCCATGCTTAGATATATATATATATATATCCCCCTCTAATATGTAAAATTATATATTGAAGAAGGCTCTACTAAAATGAATGCTACTACTGAACCCCATTAAAGCCTTTAAAATCTGTATAAAGATAAACATGTTGGACCGAATCTGTCATCATGGAGAACATCTTGTATTTCTACACAATTAAAAGACTTGTAAGTAGCCTTAAAACATTTTGTAAAAACAACAAATGGTGATTATTACTAATTTTACTTTGCAAAAGGATGTGTGTCTCCATTAGTATTATACCTACATAGGAATTTTAGCTTCAATTAAATATCAAAAACAGAGAGTTTCTAAGAATAGGGAATGCATTCCTCTCTTCCAAGGAATCTGTTAAAGACCTCCGATACCGCTCCCTTGCGAGCCTGCTACTCCAGCGGCGGACATTACTGTCCGTCTCTGGAGGGGACGGCAAGTTGGCACCCCCCTGATGAGCGGCACCCGGTGCGGACGCCCCCCCGCCTGGTACGCTACTGCATAGAGGTGTATTCACTAAAGGGAGAGTTGACAGGAGAATTTGTTGTTGTTTCATCTCCTTGACTTTACTAGTCATTATGACCAACCACAATGAGCTTCTGCTGCTGGAAGATCTTGGCTTGCCCTGGTTAATGGATAGTTAAATCAGTTAAATGTCTACAGTCTCCTTGCCCGTTAAATTATGAATGATTCTGGGGCAGTGCAGCCCTTTGTACTGGAGAAACTTGCCAGTGCTGGCCTTTCACAAGAAATAGTGAAGTGGGACAGTTAAAGCCACAGCTATCCTGCAAATACTCATGCCAACTGTCCCTTTACAGAATAAATCCAAATATATCACTTTCTTTATGTGAATACCATCTTTTTACTTAGTCACTCATGGTAACATATTCAGCCTAAACAATCTAGTACTCGGATTACTCCCTGAAATCCCCTCACTAGATAAAGTAATGTCCTTTCTGTATCCAAATATTCACAAAATATTTCATTTTTACTTTCCGTTTTGCTTGTTCTGTTTAGTGGAAACCTTGGTTCCTTGCAGCTCCAGGTGCGACTTCGTGACGAGACAGTGTTACCTTCAGACTACTATCAGCCTTTGGTCCAGTTGCTGTGCCAGGAAGTTAAAACATTTAAGAAGGTAACATTTACAGATGAGCCCACATTCCACTCAAAATCCTACATAATTTGCTCACTAAAACTTGGCCAGGAAATTTTATTATCCACCATGGTTACAAAACTATGTTTGACCTTACTCTCCATTTTTGTCCTCTGACTGGGATTATCACATGCAATTGCCAGGCACTAGGCAGTCGCAGGTTTCTAAGGGTTAGGTTTCTTTACCTCTCCATGGACTTGAGATATAAAGCCAAGTTTTCTTCAATGTATTTTGAAGAATTGCAGACAAACGTGGTTGTTACAAAAAATACTAATGGAGACAAATGTGGCTTTGTATAACTTCAAGTCATTCTTGGTCTGCTAGCAGGCAGCCAATTTTAACGGAATCAGATAAAACAATTTACAGTTCTTCAGTAGAAACAAAAATGTGAATAGCACCTAAACATTTTTGCATGATCAAAGAAATAAAAAATTAGATTTTTTCTGGTATAAATATGTCTTGTTTTAAGCCAAGCCAATTAATATGTGGTATACAGTTTCTTAAACATATGAATTGTGCATATTAGCATTACAGCATGTAGCACATCTAAGTTATGAAGTATTTTAGATGTTTATGAATATTTATGAACCAGTCCTCCCAAGCAACACTGCAATTTTCTTACGGCATCTTGTGCAATTATTCCCTAAGCATTTGATCGTTTTTCTACATTTTTTCTGCATTTTCTCTGTTCTTGTTTTGTTTTTGAAATAATGTTTGTTATTGACAGGAAAAAGGTGGACATTTAATAACTCTAATAGATGAGACCGCATCTACCGAGTGTAGACAAGAAGTAGCCACTAATCTTATCAAACTATTCTTAGGACAAGGACTAGCAAAGGAATTCCTAGATCTGCTCTTCAGACTTGAACTGGACAAAACAAGTAAGAGCTACCCTGACACGGTGTCATTTGTAGAGTTTGTTGAGCCATGTGCCCATATTTTCTTTAGCTTGCTCGCATTATGTTTAGAGCTACTTTCTTTTGGCCTTGTGCATCTTACCTCTATGCATCTTACCTCATGCACTCCTTCATCTCTTGCACCACGTTCCTTTTTTTTTCAGCACCCAGGGTGGATTACATAGAGGGCAGAAACTGATTCTCTGTTGCAAGACACTTGCAAGTGTTTCTTTTGGAAAGTAATGATTGTGCTAGCCGTTGAGTATGCAGTAAGGGCTTACCTGGCACCTTCTGCTTCTACACCCTAAGACACTAAATTTAGTGGTCTTATAATAGACACTGCGGGGAATGGGTCCTTGTCTTGGCATTTTCATAAATGTCTAGAAAATCCCCACTTGAGGAATGGAGTGGAGGACCACTGCTTTAGACCCACTGGCCATCAGGATAATGTCAGTACTAGTACTCATTCAATTCTGAAACCGTAAAGGAGCAATTATTTATAATGTAATATTACATTAATCTAATATTTGTAACAGTAGTTGGTAGGTAATAGAACTAGCATTCTGATCCTCAAATAATACCTGGCTACCCTATTTCTTTTAGAAGGTAGCTTTGCCATACCCATTTTGCCTCTACCAAAGATTGGTTTTGCTAGAAATGTTATTGCAAGGTCAATGCCAGTCCCTGATATTGCTATGCTCTGATATTTGTAAGATTGTAAAAGATGAGTGGTAGAAGCAATTAGTTAATTAAATTAAACTAGTGGCCACTTCCTAAGTTCCAAGCAGCAAGTTCCTGATTGTCAGCATAAACTGTTTCCTTTTATATTTACTGCAAATGCTTAATACAGTTGATAAATATATTTGTTAAATAATTGAACACTGTGTATTCTCTATTGAATGTATCCACACAGATGAGCCAAATACATTATTCAGAAGTAATTCATTGGCTTCAAAATCGATGGAATCATTTCTTAAGGTAAACCCATTAAAAGCAAATGGGATTGCAAAGTGAAGTTACTTGCACCATAAATTTGTCATCTAGAAAGTTGACAGTTGTGGTTTCCCTGTCTGTACTCGTTTGTCTGTAGACAACTAAAATAAAACTTATACAGTACTGCCTAGTTTTCATATTATACTTATACCCCAAAAAATAATAAATAACTATACGCTACATGACCAAAAGTATGAGGTTACCTGACATCCCATTCCAAAACCATGGGCATTAACATGAAGTTCTGGGAAGGCTTTCCACAAGGTTTTGGAATGTTTCTGTGGGACTTTGCGCCAATTCAGCCTAGAAAGCCTGGCTTGCGGCCAGCATTCCAATTTATCCCAAAGGTGTTCACTGGGGTTAAGCCAGGGCTCTGTGAATGCTGCTTGAGTTGCCTTACATCAAACATGTGAAACCATGTGGTTATTTACCTTGCTTTGTGCACAGTGGAACAATAATGCTGGATCAGGAAAGGGCCTTCACCAAACTGTTGCCACAAAGCATACATTTGTCTATATGCCTTTATATGCTGTAGCATTAACATTACCCTCCACTGGAACTAACTTCCCCGGACCATTATGCTTCCGCCACCATACTTTACAGTAGACACTATGCATCCCAGGCATCTATCAAACCCAGATTTGTCCCTCAGACTTCCGTTTCAGCATATCTGTCAGCATGGAGCCTACCGCTCCATCATCAGATAGCTTGATCTCCCATGAAGCAGTGGGGAGATCTCCCTTCCACTGCAATAAAGGCTGGATGTACCATTACATTGAAATAATCATCATGGCCCCTTTTTTGTGGACATAATACTACATCTATAGAGTTGGATGGTAAATATTAGTTATATGAAAATACACACAAACATAACAAGAAGTCGGTGACGCGAAGAAATAACCATCTATCAATAAAGTTGGTTTGATTAGGAGACCAGGGTCCTTCAAATCTTCCTTTGTTGAAATGGAAGTGTATGATGTCTTAACAGTATTGTCTAATACTTTTAGGTGGCAGGAATGCAGTACCTTCATATTGTTGTGGGACCAACAATAAATCGAATATTTGAGGAGAAAAAGTATGTTGAACTTGATCCAAGCAAAGTAGAAATTAAAGAAGTAGGGTAAGTGCACATTTATTTTGCATTATTAGAAACATTTACATTGTACACACTGTCACAAATAAGCTGTGACCGGCACCATGTGGGGTTATACTGTCAAAACAATTTCAATTAAAGCCTGCCAAAATAAAAATATGAGGCAAAAAAGCAAAAAAAGAAGTCGATCTTTAGCTGATGGTACTCCTGTGCACAAATGGCCCCCAGTGGGAAAAGTCTGTATTGCATCTCCATTGACTTCAAGCCTATACAAACTCCAATTTGCAAGCACTTTAGTGAATAGAGATCATTGTGTACAAAATCATGGAGTTCTTTGTACGTTAGTGTCATTTATTTACTCAATTTATGTGAGCTAAAATTTAGATAATTGAAATTTGTGGATCAAATATTTTAGAGTGTATTTTTTAGGTATGTTATTATTGTCTTTAAAAATAAATCATAAAATAGAATTCCAAAATAAAACAGTACAAACAGTATCCACAAACAAAAACAGTCATAACCCTTAAATATCCCATTCATTCTGTCTTAAATTGCTGCTTCTCAACGTTTTACGCGTCACTTCATGAAATCATTTAGTAGATGTATTGTAGGAGATGAATTCTGAGACAAAATGCCACATATAGCACACTTATACCTGTGATTCCTTTATATAGGTGCTCAGGCTTACACCGAATCCAAACAGAGAGTGAAATAATCCTGCAAAGTGCTCAATGTCTTCAGTCGTACCTGACAGATCTCCTAATATCCATAGCAAAATCCGTTAAGCTGTGTCCTGCCACCATACGGGCTACGTTCAGACAGCTCTTCAAGCATGTGGAAGAACGCTTCCCAGAAAATAAACATGTGGTTTGTACAAGAAATAGGTGTCATACCTTGTAATAGCAATACCTTCTTGAACATTTACACATACCTGAAAAGTATTTTTATTGTGATGTCACTATTCTGACCCAAACCACTATGTCTCTCTTTACTTGCCTAATTTCCCTCATAGTCATAGGCTTAAAACAGTGTATAAAAGCAAAACCTGTTAAAATGCATTGCATAAATAAACCCCATAAAACAAAGACAGAACATAGTTGATGATCTACTGATTACGTGTAGTAAAGCATTCAGAAAGGCTTCCATACCATATTTCTATTGGTTTCCTTTTAATAAAGTGTTTTCATTTTGCCATTTTATAAATTGACCACATTAGTGAATGGAAGTAACTTTTTTATGCTACACGTTACTTGTTATTCTTGCCGTTATCTCCCCTTCTTTTATGGCACACATCTTGAAACATCACATGCTTTTGGCTTGGAGGACTAGCATTCATTTGCAACAAGTGATGACTTGGATGTCTACATTTTTTGTGAAAAAACTAAGCTTCCTGTTTTGTTTTACAGAACGTGAAGTTCATTGCTGTAACCAGCTTCTTGTGTCTTCGTTTCTTTTCACCTGCCATTATGTCCCCGAAACTATTTTACCTCAGAGAAAAGCATGCAGATGCTCGGACAAGCCGCACATTGCTTCTTTTGGCTAAGGTAGAGGTTCAAACTCTCCTGTCAACTCATGCTTTACCGAACGTATCCCAATTAACTTACACAGTACTGTGCAAAAGTTTTAGGCAGGTGTTAAAAAATGGCCCGCTGATCAACATCATCAAGTCTGTCTGGGGTTACATGAAGAGAAAGAAGCAACCTGTGATTAGCTCTCCAAGATGTATGGAACAACCTACCTGCTGAGTTCCTTAAAAAGTGTATCTAAAATAATTAATGCGGTTTTGAAGGCAAAGGATGGTCACGCCATATTGATTTGATCTATTTTTTTTGTTCTGTTCACTCACTTTGTTAAATTATAAAAATAAACTATTAACATGTATTTTATTACATAACGTTATACCTCCCTAAAGCATTTGCATAGTACTGTATGTTTATGAGAGCGATAGAGATACTTGATGTTTTATGATAATGATATCAGACAATCGGTGGTTTGGTAATAGTGATGGACACTGTCCTTGATCCTTGTCAGTCACCTCCTGTAGTATCTGTTCCATGTGAAGCAGAGAGAATGTTGTGGAGTTGGTAGAGCAACGCAAGTGTTACAGAATGAAATATTTTGTTATAGGCTATTCAGAACGTAGCAAACATGGATGCTCCAGCAAGTAGAACCAAGGAGTCCTGGATGGCTCCACTGCAGCCAACAATCCAACAAGGAGTTTCACAGCTGAAGGAGTTCATTGTTAAACTTATTAATATTGAGGAGAAGGAAGGTAACATGATGGACAAAACCATGTACTGCTTTTACAATAGATGACAAGATCCCCTCTTTAACCTGGGCAGCCTCATGTGATTCATTTAAAAAACATCCCCACTTTGTCCGATTATCTACGTCACCATACAAATGTAACAGTGTATATGTGTTATCAGTATTATATATCGTTATCTATCTATTGATCAATAGCTCCTAAAAGTGCCCCATCGTTTTCCTGCCTCAACATAAAAGATGGAGTTTAATGTTATTGTGTTAAAATGAAGCCAGTTGATGTTTTATTATCAATCTATGTTTTTTACAGAACTCGACTTGCAGAAGGCACTAAATCTGCAGGGCCTTACAGTGAAAGAGGGCCAACTAATGATCTACAGAACAAAATGCAAAGGATACCTGCTGGCTTCCTCCTTTAAGAAACTGTTTGTTTCATTAACTGTTGATGCTTTGAGTTTTGCAAAAACCGCATATTCCAAGGTACATAGCGGCTGATTTGTAAATCATCAAATCGAATATTACTTTGCAGATTTTACAGTTTTTCTTTTACTTTCTTTATTGCATCATAATGCAGAGTTTGGCAATTGCAGAGTGGAAATTGTTGGATCCGGTTTCTATCAGGCCATTCAGTTAGGTAACCTTTGAGGGATAAAGCTCAAAAATCTTCATTAGTAAACCTAGAAGGAAAAAACTGATTAAAAATACTGTTACTTTTACGACTAAACCTCGTCTCAGCCACCGTCTTTGCAGTATATCCCGGCACTCCGCATTTAACCGGACCATTAAGAAGTGGCACTAACAGCAACAAAATACCTGCAAAGTAATAAAACAAGACTATTCTGTTTATGACTAAAATCACAAACAAGAAGGGAAATCATAAAAACCAACAGAGAACTAAAGCCATAATTTGCAGGGCTCAGAGTATGTTAATAATCTGTTTACGGTGAAATGTAGTAGAACCAAATATCTAATAGCTATAATGATTCCTTAAAGAGGGACTCCTATCATACTTATATATTTTAGTTATCCTTTAGTTAGCGCCGTGTGGTTGTAAGGAATATATAAACAATCTTTATCACAAATTATCAGAATCAAAAGCTATAATTTATTTAAGCTTATTTCTCTGTTTCCTGCGAGTAAACAACTACTTGTGATCCTGTCGTATTTGTGAAACAAGTTCTAACAACTTGGAGGCCTCTTGGATTGTGTCACAAATGTGCAGAAAATCGAGTCAAGCATTTCCATGCAAGCCAAGTATCATCACCAAAATTGCAAAATGCATATTTTTTGTGAAAATACCCTGGCTTCACTTATTATGGCACTTCTAACATCAGCTCCGGCTAGCACTGCCGGTTAGTCCCTAAAGAAAAGTGAACACAGCCACAGCTTGAATTATGACATACTCCTGCTAAATGTGTATGTGGCTTTGAGTTGTTAGTAGATGTTTTGATCTGTTTTGTGTTAGCATACCTTCAAAATATCATGTGTCCAAACCAGGACACGACAAAAGGCAGGGAGAGACATCTTACCCAAATAGTTGGGTAAGATGTCCCTCCCTGCGTTTTGTCAGCCTTAGGCATTTGTCCCACAGCCTTAGGCATTTACCTTTTATATATTGTGTAATGCACAGAGCCTATCATTTATTGTCCTTAAAATGTGATTTCAACATATTAGATGCCTGCATAATTTCTTGGCTTTAGTGCATGCAAGCCGATAGCATTGTTTACATGGATTACTTATCAAGGTATGAACTGCTTTATTTCCAGAAAAGTTCTTTTATTCCACTATCAAGGATCCGAGCTTTGGAAAAGGTAGAAGAGAAGAGCTTTGGCAACTCGAATGTAATGCAGATTATCTACACAGATGAATCTGATAACCTGGAGGCCTTATATTTGCAATGTAAGGTACTGAGAAATTCAGTATTAAAGATGCAGATGGGAAATTAGCAATAATATATGTTGTGTAGGCAGGATTATCCTCCTAGAACAGGATGTGGTGCCCATCCTTGCACATACTTACCTGTTAATGTAGGCAATCCCATGGTCACGTTTGCCTAAATCAGGGATGTCAGACATGTGGCCCACTGGCTACATCCGGTCCTTGAAACCCCTGTCCTACCTCCAGGCATTCAGTGAAGCAGCCTCCAGGGAATACCTGTCTGAAGAACAAGGTGTCCGACACACAGCCAGTGGCTCCACAGAGCTGGCTTCACTAGACCTTGAAGAATATCACATCTGTGATGAGGGCAACATATAACATAGCACTGTGCACAAAATATCTCTGGACATCACTTGAAGAATTCTTAGTGTGTGTCTTACTTGTTCCTTTTGCTTTTTCCTAGTGTGTCAATGAACTAAATCAGTGGCTATCAGCACTGAGGAAGGTGTGTGTGAACAATGCAGATATGCTATGTTCCTATCATCCTGGTGTGTTCAGAGGAGAGAAGTGGAGCTGCTGTCACCAAAAGGAAAAAGGAGGTACTACATCTTTTGTATGTAGTTTACATGAGGTTTGGAGATTAACAAAGATAGACAATACCAAACACTCTTTACTAGTTAGCAGCCCTTGGCTATGTACATTTAAACGAGGGACAGTTAATTCTAGACTACTGAGTCAGTTGTATGCTGAGCATGGTAGTTACTAAACTTGGGCGCCGGCCAAGTCTTCATGTTCGTCTTCGTGTAAAAAAAAAAAAAAAACACGACCCCTTTTTATTCCACAAATATTCGCCCTTTCCCTCATTCTTTTTGGGTGAATATTCGCGTAAGTTGTTTGTGTTTTGTTTTTTTTAATAATTTCAGTTAAGCTATAGCTGAGTTTGTTTGTTTTAAAAGTGGCTGGTTGTGATAAAACTCGCCATGAAGTCACCTTACAAGAATGGAACGATCTCCTGGAGCCAGATTTAGAGGCACAGCTCATTTTTAGACACCTGCTTGGGATAAGAGAGTTGCTAAAGTGAGTACCCTAAAATGTCTAGCAAAATTAGCAATTTATGCTAATAGATGCAAAACTAAAAACCGAAAGGGACGTACTTGACATTTTGTGTTGTGCACTAGTTTAGATTTACGAATGGCCAAGTTAGCAGTTTCTTGTCCAGTGTTCCTGTTGCAATTAATCTGTACTGCATAATTAATATAATATATATTACTGATAAATCTACATTAACCCCTTCAGGTCCGGGTTTTTATAACCTAGGGATAAAACTTGTGTTTGTTATCTTTACCATAAGTTTGTTAAACCTTGATTCTCTTGATCCATATTTGAAGAACCCGCAAAAATAATACATCATTTTATTCAGGAGAAGTAGAGTCTTCCTTTAAAACCATAATTATTAGCAAAAGTAGAGGTTAAAAAACACAGACTAACTGTATTGATTTCTTTGATTTTGTCCATAGGGAAAAACACCTGGAACTCACAAAGCAAACTAATGATGACTCTTTTACAGGTAAAGGAGTGCAATGTATGACAATACATTGAATTAACAAAATTAACTCTTTGGTATGCTTTCCATACGATTCGAATGTTCAGATTTCGCCGTATATTTGAAGTCACCAGGCACTATAGACAACGTGACTTTTAAGGTTTGGTATCAGTTTACACATGATATTAAATATTTTTTATATATTTAATAATATTTTACTTGTAACAATAAGAAGTATATATACATACACACAAACACACATTTTCTCTCATAGCTCATATAATTAGTGTTGAGTGGTCTGAATTTGCTCCCTTAAATCCTCATGTATGTCTCAAAGCCTTTTCAATCAGGGGAATGCAAGAAGACACTGTAAAGGAACTTGAAAAGGCCAGCTATTTTCTCTGTATTGCGTGCAAATGAAAATAAAATGTATCCTTTCCTTAAGAAGATACGTTATCTTTAATATTTAGTGGCACTTCGTTTTGCACTAACCTTATGTTCTCAAGACTTAAATCATATTAAATATATGAAAAAGTATAGTTATTTATTCATTTTACATATACAGGAATTTGTATTTAAGTAAAATTTTAATACACAATATACATAAAGGAAATACATCCTTAATTCATGAATGCCAAATAGTTCTAAAAGGTGACATAGGAAGATTAACCTTTTAGGTGACATAGTGTGATTTGTTTTTTCTTTTTCTGAAACTAAGTTTATGTCTACTTTAGATCCTGGAAGAAAAGACACAGCTAACCAGTTGTTCCAGATTCTCCAAGATCTTGAAGCTGCTCACAATTTGTTTTTTAAGGGATTCACCGAGTATCGCTGATAGAGGAAAAAAAGTACTTACTGGAATTATAGACTAAACATTGGCATATCTGTAGTGATAGTTAATCATACCTGGGAACTTCTCAGAGCTCCCCTTATTCTAGGAAGGGGCTTGTTTCAAGAGGCTAGGGTAGCCACAGATGAGGTGGGACTAAGCCTTGGATGGGATAGGTGCTGGAAATAGGTGTCACCAAGCATCGCTCCTTTGCCCGGAGAAAGAAAATACTGACCCAGAGATCCAGGGAAGCGGTGCTTCACCAACAGACTCCAGGTTAAAAAAAAAAAAAAAAAAAAAAAAAGAGGTCCCAGGTATGTAGGTAATGTTAGTCTGACTATGTTGCATATAATACTATGTTAATATTTTATTAGCAAATAGCACTTTAAACTGCCAAAATACATTGATCTTGTAATTAAAAATATTTAAATAGATTAGTGTGGTTATTTTTTTCTTTCAATTTTCATTTTAAAATATTAAATTGTTTCTTTGCAACAAAAAAAAGGGAGCAAAAATACTAAACAAAAACAAAACACAGGCTTGCAATAACTAATAATAATACTCAATAAGTCCTGGTTCAAGGTTTATTTATTCCAAAGTATAGCTTGTGACCCAGGCCTACACAATATCTCCCTTTAACTTTTTCATATCAAAATTTTATTAATTTTCCATACAGAAAAAAACAAATTTTTACAGTAAACAAAAACACATACAGTCGACAGAAAATGACAATAAACCTCTAGTTCGGGATGCAACGATGTTATAGGGAAGCAATATATCTCCTACTACGCGATTTCCAGGAGCTGTATTCATTTCTCCCATATTTTGATCTTACTTATGCTATATCCAACTGATTTTGCTATGCCCAATTCCATTTTACAATGATATAATGATCGTAATCTTATCTCTAACCACTGAGCAACCTTATTACTTTTCCAGTATTTGGCTATCAATATCTTAGTATTAAATATATATCTACCTTTGGACCTGATGGGCAATCCAGATGTAAAAGAGCAAAATCTGGGGTAAAAGGCAGCTTAATTCCAACCAGTCTCTCGATGTGGTCAAAGACCTTTCTCCAAAGATCTTTTATTTGAGGACATGACCACCAGGTATGTATATAGTCCCCATTTTCAAATCCACATCTCCAACATATTGCTTCTGTTTTCCCATACATTTTTGCTAATTTGGAAGGAACATAGTACCATCTGTAACCCAGCTTATAAAAATTTTCCCTAGTATTCAGGCAGCGTATAGCTTTATTAACCCACCGTACCAAATCTAACCCTTTAACTTTTTAGATATAAACCCTACAGAGTAAACCCTACAAGTAATTTGTGTAAAGAACGTTGGACACACATTGCCACCTGTTTCAGGAGCCTGAAAATGAGCAGTAATATCTGCAAATCTGTAAAAGCGTATCTTTACTGCAGATCTACTGTACCAAGTGTTGGGAAATAAGAGGAATTTGTTTTTTAGTAAATAAAAAGAGTGCAAATAAGGACGAGGGAGACAAAGATACAAGAATCTTCAAACGTCTGGATGCCAACACATCTTTAGATGGAAAGAAATGGAAGGTGGCTAAGGTCAGATAATCTTCATGTGACATCTTCATGTGTCAGAACATGCTGAGAAGATGATTACAAATTTTATGTGGAAAGTGCTCATTGGCTTTTATGGGAGAATCATGGGGTCATGGAGGAGGCGGACTGCTGCATTATTTCCTGTGTCAAGGGCTCTAAATTTATTTATTTGGAAGAATACCTATTAAAGTACACACAGGGTACTATAGTGGGGGTGTCAGGGCTATTAAACTGTGCCTTTAAACCCTCACATAAAACGCACCTGTTAAGAGGGAGTATACAATCCACCCTCTTCATAACAATCCTGACTCTTCATGACATTTCCTTTCCCGCATGTCATTTAGCAGCATCGGGGAGATTGTGATGGAGATCATGGTACAACTTCTCGTTCAACCATTTCCCTGCCAAGCTCTTCTCAAGTAATCATTTAAATTTTTTATTTTTATTTTATTCTACTTTTGTTTCACCTCCAACTTCTTTGCCCTATTTTATAAGAGAACTGTGTAATCTCACAATTGTTAATTTCCAACATTCTCCTTGCTAATTAACATGGGGTTTATTCATTAAAAGGATAGTTGTGGTTTTAATGCTGTCACTTAACTATTCACCACCAAGCGCCAACACCAGTGAGTTTCTCCATCAAGAAGGAAGGAGCTGCAACTGGTTAATTCAATATTTAAAGATACTTTGAAGGAACCTCACCGATTTAACTATACGTTACACAGGTCAGCTAAGTTCATCCTGAATCAGAAGCTCGCTGGGGTTGGCTCTTCATAATGTGTAGAAACATAGGATTTGTAAGCAAATAAAAACCATTCGTCCCATCTCATCTGCTGTGGAGATTCAGACCGTAATCAGCTCTCTGGAACAGTCACAGTGCATCATGGGGTGGGTTTTTGGTGTTGCCGAATGCCTCGCTACACCCCCCCCAAAAAAAAATGCTCAGGTGTCCTGGAGTTAAAGAGACGGTTGGTTCACACATGCTATGAATGCTGGTTGCAGAGAAGCAGAAGCTGGCCATACACATGGACTACTGCCTGAGAGGCTGACTGTTGCTATAGCCTACTGGCTCCGGATCTGACCCCCAGAGCCCAGTGGTCCCCTCCAGGACCTAGCAAGAAGGAGGCTTACCAAAGAGCTTGTAGCATGCCCGGTAAGAACAGGATGTCCCGAAAACAATGCTCCTCCCGGAGCATGTAGCGGGAGGAGATACATTGTTATTCTTCTTCTGGCTCTAGGCAGAGCCAATCGGGATGATGGTCTCACTCCTACCCTCAAGTAAGGCAGGAAGCACAATGGGTATGTGGGAAGGGAGGTGTCTTTCAGAGAGTTCTCGTCTTCCTGCCTTACCTCAGATGGGAGGAGACTCTCACCTATGTTGCCAAAGATGACATGGAAAAAGCACTGGTAACACCCAAGGTGAAGCTGGGTTGCAGTCAAAGTTTAAGATGAACAGGTGGTGGAGAGTCAGTCTCAACATATGTTGTGTGACGAGTTGAAATGTATACAATTTGCAAGTTGAATTCAACCAGTCAGCTCCCATATTTTAAAAGTCAATCAAATTAGCATCTTAAAGTAAAGTTACAGCCATCTGAGACATCATAATCACACTGTGATTTTAAAAGTGCATGTTACACCCTATAGGAACGTATAAACATGCATTACTGCTCTACTTCCCGAGACTTCTACATGGTATTAGTTCAAGCCACCCGTATATATCCCAGTGCAGAGAAAAACATGGAACATTTTAAGGACGGGAAACCGTTGTATTTTAATATTTACATGAATTAATGAACATATTAATTTAGCATAATAAAATATAAAGAGAAAATATAATTTTGAAAAAAGCATAATATACCATTAATTTGGCAATAGCAACTATACAGTATATGATACCTAATATGCAGTTTACCTATAATATGCATTACTACTTGTGTAATATTACTCTACACGATCTGCACATATCCAAAAAATAAAATCCCATAATAACTTATTGAAAACTGATTAAATAATTTGTTTGATAAAAGTTTCTGGAGAGGGGATTGGAGTACCAAAGCACCAAACTCAAGTTGTGAATTTAATAGTATTTCTTGGAAACAAGTTATAATAGCCCAAACAAATTATATTCCCTTCACTTGTTACAAAGTGTATGTAATATACAATAATTTGAGACCATACCACTGATAGTCCTCCTAAAAATTGATGACATGAAAAAAATCAATTAACGAACGAATATATCCCAAAGGTTTGAAAATACAAGAATTTCAATAAATGTATTTTATATAGATAATAAATCTGTTACTGAAAATCAATGCTGACCAAAACCCATGAGCTATTACAAAGTCAAAGGAATGAATGAAGTAACTTCCACAAACCAAAACACCAGCCAATTAACTCTCCTGTAGTAGTTCCTCAATCTCTTTGTCCCAGTTCTCATCTTTAATTTTGTCGGAGTCTGAGACAACTTCATATTCCTGGACCACTTGCTGCAATTCCTTGATCCAATCTTCTGACTCTTCTGCTCAAAATAAAAACATCACAATTAAGCTTTTTTTTTTTAAACTTTGACATTAACACTATTGTGAAACTTTTTTTTATAATGTATACTATATTTCAAGGAAAAGGCTATCCCCTCTGTATGCATTGTGAGCTCCATTACCAAGACATTGTTTTGGAATAAATTGTTTTTTTGTCCAGCAAAGATTGATGTTTATGTGTTCTTATTTATATGATTATATATCATGATTACAGTAATGACTGGCTCAACTCTAAAATATTAGTTATTAATAGTTATTATAATAAAAATTCCTCACTGCACACAAATTAATCACCTTCTGCTGTGTCAAGTTCATCTTTATTGTCAAGAACAAGTTGCTCCATTTCCTTTCGGAGGTCCTCTTGGTTAAGGTTGGATGTGTCAAAAGCCTCGCTCACAAATTCTGATACTTCTGGGCTTGTGGAAATGTCCTCTTCGTCCTGTGTTTGTAAATCAATAACAGCAAAAGGTCACACTTTGGCTACTTACAATGAGTGGTAAAATAGTTGATAAATATAACAAATAACCATTGCAGGCAGCGGATACAGACACAACATGTATACATGTATATATATATATATATATATCTGTACCATGATATCACTGGCATAATGTATGAGTGATCCCCAAAGTGCCCCTTATCTCAGAAATCTCATGGTGCTGCCATCACCTTTACCCACCATAACTTTTGTTATTGATCTTTTTTGTGCTAACCCATGCCTCAAGTATTAAGCCAGTATCACAACCTCAAGCTGACGAGTCCCATTAAGGACGAAACAGCTGTCCATGGCTATTGCACCTCTTTCCGAGTTTTGTACAGCGGGCAATTACTTTCAAGGGATCCATGTACAAAGTGGATATAGAGGAGCACCAGAAGGTCATGTCACGCTGGCGCTCCGTCATAGAAGCCCCAGCGGGGGTTGTCTTCATCGTGCAGATGTCCACCAGCTGCCACGCTCCGGGGGGGATCTGGATCCTAACCCTGCGGCTTGTCCGCTGCCGGGATCGGGCCATACGAATTGCGCATCCCTGCGCTAATCACCGATTATAGACTGCATCCTCACTTTAAAAGTGTGTGTGTGTGGGGGGGTGCAGCCTATATTCAGGCCAATACGGTACTTTTAAAGAATGTTCTACTTCACCTGAACATAATTTGTGCGGGTTCATCAAACATGAAAAACAGGAATCGTGCTTTAACAAATATGGTAAAAATGACAAAAAATATGTTGGTCCTTTAGTTATGAAATCCACTAGGACTGAAGTGATTACATATACACTATATGACCAAAACTATTTGCACATCACACCATATGAGCTTGTTGAACCAGAGTCCAGTAACTGCGCTTTACTCCACTACAGCCATCTCTTGGCATTGCAGTCTTCCACTTGTGTAGTGAGTGATGCTACAGAGAACGGGAAATATTGAACACTACATACACTTCAGTACTCGAGAGCCCTGTTCTGTGAGTGTGTGGTCTACTGTTTCTTGGGTGAGCTTGTTACTCCTAGATGCCTCGACTTCACAATAGCAAGTACAACGGACCGGGGCAATGGCGGTCTCTATGGCTGCACCACGTTTAAAGTCAGTGAGCTTTTCGGTACGACCCATCCTACTGCAAGTGTTCGTGTACGTAGATGGCTGCAATGTGTGGGGTTGAAACACCTAAACTCAAAAAACAATTTATTGTTCTGTGAAAACAATATAACATTTATTACCTCTTGAGTTTTGAGTTGTGAACTGACAGCCACAGGTGGAGTCTTTGGGCGTACACTTTCTAAACAGGATTGAAATAGAGAAGCAAATTAGATTAAAAACAAAAAGTGTAGTTTTTAAATGATTTTGTGTAAAGAATGAAAAAAGCTATGCAACTCTACCTGGCCCTGGGTAGAAAAGTAATTGACCTATTAGGTACTAAATCAACCAAATTTAATTGATAATGTGGTTCAATTTCACTAGATACACCCAGGCAAAATTAACGCCAGTCATGGTAAATCTAAACGTTGGATTGCAGTTGTTAATTACTTCTTTACCTTCAATGAATAATCGATTAGTTGGCCGATTATTTTTTCGATTAATCGAATAAAAAAATGTTAACTTTTCATTTATTTCAAATAATTTAATAAAGTAATGAAGGATGTAAAAAACAAACCGCAGAATAGATTTGCAGACTCATTCACAGACAATACTTTTATAAATAAATACAGGGTTAATCTTCACTGCCCCCAGGATTTAGATTCAATTTGCCCCCCTTTACCTCTAACTCCACCTTAAGTTAACTTTATTTAATTAATTAAATTAACCCTCAGTCCTCAGCATTAAATTAACCGTGAAGAGAAGACCCCATTAACCACAACTGCCCCTAAATTAACCCTGAACACCCCATCAACCACAATTAACCCTAAACAACCCATTAACTATAACTGCCCCTAAATTTCAGCAGGCCAAATATTAATTTTATACACACCAGTTAGAGGAGTTCTTGAGCCATTAGGACGGTATAGAAAATGGGCAGGGCCAATCGGCACTTTGACCCCAACCCTTTCTTTCTCCCTGTCCCTCCCTGCAGTCACTGCCGATTGGCTGCAGGGAGGGACAGGGAGAAAGGGAGGGACCAATCTGTAGTGAATGCAGGGAGGAACTGGAAGAAGGAAGTGGGCGGGCCAATCGGCAGTGACTGCAGGGATTAACTGTAAATAGGAGCTGCTGCGAGTCACTTAAACGGATTATAAAAATCGATTCAACCAATCGATTATCGATTTTATCGATTAGTTGTTGCAGCCCTAATGGATATAATGATTTAAAAGCTGCATTGTGTTTAGCCACCTTGACTTTTATTATAAAATCAGCTGGAACACCTGAAACATTTAAAGGTGACAAGAAAGCAAAAATAGAAGAAATTGTGACATATAGAGGCACATACTATTTCACAGCACTGTATGTGTGACATATATATATAATATATATATATATATATGATATATAATATATATATAATATATATACACATATACATATATCTTCTTAGGATAAGAAATATACCTTCCAAGTCAACGTCGTTTTGCCATCCACTAGTCTTCCCTGTAGGCTGCCGTGCTGCTAGGGCTGTGAGCTGTGCAGATTGCTTAATCAGAGAAACTCGATAGAAATAGTTTCTCCAAAAGACTTCTTCCTTTACCCTTAAATATAAAGGTTTCTTTTTATAGTGCCAAATATTCATTAGTTTCATGACATAAAAGAATGTGTCTAAAGAAGATACGAACAACAATAATACGATCATCTTTTTCGATGAATTTTACAGATTGCAGATAAAACAAGGACGCAGAGCACACCCAGTACATCCATACTGCATACCCTATACATACTTGTTCCGTTGTGCACGTCTATTATTTTGGCAGCATCATAAAATCTGTATTTATGTGTGCTATGCAAGAGCTTCCCTTTTTGTAATGAGGTGACATGAAAAGGCTTCATCTTTCTAGCAATAGAATTTGATAGCAGAAAGAGCCATTTGGCCTATTTGATCGTGGATCGCTTTCTAAGCTTGTATAATGCCATCAATGATATGAACTATTGTATCCTACTGTGTCTTCCAGTTTTGTGAATAAACCCCATAGCAACGGAAATAACAAAGCTGAAAACTGAACAGTATGACGTACATCCCCTCATTGCAAGGGATGGGGGAAACATTAAGTAGACAACTACAAATATGACTTCACATTCAGGAAAAAGAAAAAGAGGGGAAGTCTGCATTTGCAAGAAATGAACAGGTTTTAAAGTATTTTACCCCCCAAAAAACAGAAAATACTCACAGTTTTGGAACAAGATCAAATCTCATTCGATTAAGCAGTTCATCCTCCTGTAGCATTACAAGGGCCACGGGGTACATCTGATCAAAATCGAAATTAAAATGGACACCAGCAGGTGGATCCCTGAGAAAGTTTCGCCGATCCTTAAAAACCCAGACACATCAGTAAATACTACATAAATACACTCAAGTTGTTAAAAGGTTTTATTTCATGGAACATACATTTCTTTTTCATAAACTACAATTCAACTGAAACCTGCAGAAGATGCTAAAAACAAACTTTGGTGCCTGTGCAATCTTACCGCTGATAAGGCCAGGATCTGCTGCTGAATGGTTTCCTCTTCATTATAGCCAACCCAAGGAGGCACTGCTGCTTCTGGAAAATAAAGCACAAAGTAATCAGACATGTAAATAGAGTTTAATTGGACAGCTGATTCGAAGCAGTACAAAAGGGGGCCTAAAGTTAGTCCGTATGCTTAGAATTAGATTGTGTTCATGCTGCTTGCCGATTGTCCATGCTTCTTCTAAGTCTAGATCTCCATGTTTCAGCACCAGGATTATCAAGTCAATTAATGTGTACAAGCATTAAAAAAAAAAAAAAAAAATTACCTGTTTTTTTGGTATTCTTTTCATTCAAAAACTTTTCTTGCTCTTTTTGGAAATCACCAATGATAGTCTACAGGTAGAAATGAAGGACAGTCACAACTATACTATAACACTATATATGTTTTTCCTGCGATTAATAATTTGGCTAAGGACCAGAAGTATGCAAAATATTAGAATGCAAAAATGGGCACATTATTACACAAAACAAATCATAACATGCTTGGCATATGAAAGGTTAAAGTCATCTGCTAACTATAGAATTTTCATGGAAGCCATTGTCTGCAATCCTCCTAGCAATATCCTGACAGACGGTACAGTTTAAAGCCAATAAAGGCAGACATTAAAGATCAGAAAGTTTTTGGATGGAATACGCGTAGATGTCAGGCAAGAATACTTATTATGAAAAGGCCACATTTTAAAGGTTTATTATACCACAGGGATAGACAACAGATAGCTACTAAGATGTTGATGACCTACAGCCCTAATGATCCTCTAGCTAGCTAGCTAACGTCAACAGATGCTGCAATGTATTTAAAGAAAAAAGAAAAGCTATGTGCATTGAGTTACAAAACAAGAAAGAAAATATGTAAAATCATAAAATGAGTATATATAAAAAAAAAAATAGCGATTAATTGAAAAAGCCCATTCTAAATAATTGTATATACCTTGTCGATGATTCCATCAATTTTGCCTTCTTCCACCGACTTCTTGATACTGTGAGCAGTTTCAGTAACTGAATCAGATATCTTTCTTGTAGCAACTGAAGCAAAGTTCAATAGATAATCTTTGGAAGAAAAACAAATAATTTCACTAGACAAATACATAAAATAAGTAAATATAAAATAAAACAAAATCAAAACATAAGATCCCTTAACTTAAAAAAGATTTGATAGAAAATAAAATTATTACAATGTTACTTTAAGCAAGTGAAGCTATATGTATTTTCTCTGAATAATCAAGTAATTTCTCAAAACCAAGACGACAACTGCCTTGTAAACCTGCATTGCTTCAAGACAATCATTAAAGGGACAGTTTAACGTCACAGGCAGCCTCACCAAAAAAAGAATGCATATTAATGTACTTTGAGTGATTTAATATGCATTTCTCAGAAGGCAAAGGACAAATGCATATGGAGGGAGGCCATACCGCAAAGCATGGCACAACTCGTAAGTTCAATTTGACCACTCGGCTATGATACGAGTTAAAGTGGATCAGGCGGACGGAGTGTCCCTTAAATAGGACGACTATAAAGTTTCCGGGGGCAAATGTTTATAACATCTCACAGCCAAAAAGTTACAAGTTTAAAAGGTAGAACACTCGTAGTTCCAAACAATCCTGTAATTCATAGAAGATGTGATTGAAATTGAATAGAAATCAAAGCCTGCAGGAAGAGACAGAAAAGAGAAAACATTTTCTGCAAGACAGAAGCACTGCATAAAAAGGGTAGATTTATGTAATTAAAGGACTACTTAAATTTAATGTAGTTGCCAAAGCTCAATGGAACCGCATAAAGGGAGGTGCGTACCTCCTAATATTAAATGTAAATCACATCCATGACAAGCCAAAGTCATGAAAAAAATAATAATGGGGAAAAAAAATAAAAAGAACCCAAAAACCTGCATGTTGCAGAGTATAGATTTCCAAATGCCAGCACTAGTACGTACCAGCTGGGCCCTTACTGTATTAGCCTCTACCAATTATGACGGGAGGCTGTTCCATTTATTGACAACCCTCTCAGTACACTAAAATGTCCTTATATTACAACTTAACCTCTGACTCTCTAGACTATGGCCTCTTGTTTTAACATTTCTTAATGTGCAATAAAAAATAAGAAAAAAAAACTCTCCTTCAGGGCTAAAAAAAAAAATACAAAAAAATTGCTAGAGCAATTGTACGTGCCAGCACCTGTTAAACCGGTAAGAAAAAATTCACTGAGACAACAGCAACGCAATGTCCCAGCATCTCGGCATCTGAGAAGCAAAATAGTTTACATAATCATTTGTGACACTTGTGTTACTGCTTTGTATAGCGCCAGAAAATGTCATAAAAGAGACAAACAAGGTATGTTGGGCTAATGTTTTTCACCATGCAGGAGAAAACTAGATGCTTTAGGCGGACCATCAACGCCCCTAGCAAACACTCCCAGCTCAAGCACTTGTGCCGAGCCGGGGCAATCTAAGCCATCTCTTGGAACAGAAGACACCACCGGGGAAGACATCTGGTGGCAGCCAGATCTGCCCTCTGTGGCAGAAGCTACTGCTGGCTCGGACACAGAGTAAAGGCGCTTGGTGCCAACACCATTACATTGTTTGAATGCCAATTCCTGCTGTAGCACTAAACTAGGAAAAACAACCACAAAACTGTGCCGCTCACATGCAAATAAGAGTCTGCAAGTGCGCTCTGCCTATTCGATCCCGCTTAACGGTAACTGGATAGTTATTAAATATTGTGCGCTCTCGCATATACGTATATAAACATATTATAAACGCACATACACACTATATTACATATTTATTATTTCTATATCATATATTTATTAAACCTATATTATTAGAAGGCAGCCCTGATTCCTCTTCAGTAGTTCAGGTATTCTAAACAAGTGAACCTGACATCACGGTTGAACAAAGATACGGCAAGAATGCTCTGGCCAACCGCAAAAATGTAAGGGATTGGACCTTAACGGGTTAAACAATGAGCTGGCCCTATAAAATGCGTAATACAATGTTAGATGAGAATCTGGAGAAATCTCGCTGGCAGAAGTGTTCATTACACAGGCCCAGGCAGCAGAAGCTCACCGAGATGTATAGAGGAGTCATGGGGCTTTAGTGAATAATCCCCATAGCTGCTGATAACCCCGTGTCACTGCATGCAGCACGAAGCATCATACTCACTGCCGAGTCCCTTCGCCTGTCTGACCAGCACGTCATCATCTTCATCACCGCTGGAGCGCTTGCTCTCCGCGTCCTGAGATCCATCGGCCTGCTCTCCACCTCTGTCCGCCGTCTGTTCTACCTCCCCGGTGCCTTGTGCGTCCGGTTCCGGGTCTAGTCCTAACCAGCTTCCCAAACCTTTAAACATTTTGAGCTGCTGACACTGAGCACACGGACGCGGTGGTGCGCCGTGCCTTCCCCTCTATACTCTTAGCCTTATTGTTTTATGTTGCCTTGTTTTTTTTTTTTATTCCAACACCGTCAAAACTTCCTCGTCCTGGGAGGTTACGTCAACTGGTGATCCCTGATCCAATCACAGAGCCGCTAACGACCACGTGACGTACAGAGCGCCAACCCACAGATGAGAAGGACTAGGTTAGCTCCGCCCACGTTCAACATAGGCGCGGGGCTACAGAGCTCTACGCAACAGAAGATTAAATGTTTTACAACGGGCTTTTTCTGTAAGGCATGCAATGCAAATGACAGCCAAGCTGGACAATAATCATTGCTAGAATTGACAGTGCTGTCTCTACGGTTTAGAACTACCGCATTGCGTCGAGGCACGGAACGTACGTGGTGTGGAATTTGTTGTGGTGTGGTTTGCGCATGCTCACGTGACCCACGAAACGGTACTGCCGTTGTGTCAAACGTGACATGCGCGCTGTTGGATACCAAACAGATTGGTCAGAGTGGTTACAGGGCCGAAGGAGTATGTTTGTCGCCTAAATAGCCTAAATGCTATTTGTGTAAACAGCGAATAGGTTGAGGTCACGTTGTCTGCTCTTGATAATGAAAAAGTACAAGAGATGTTTTTTTGAGGGATGGATTGTAGTGCAATGGTTACAAAGTTATGTTATCTCCATGGCAACCAATAGAATATGGTTATATTATGAAAGTCTGCTAGCTGTGGTTAATTTTGGGAGCAGTAATCACGTGGTTTCTGCATTTGATACACTGAAAAACTTATGACCGTATAGGATTATAAGTGGCTTCACATAAAATGTACCAGGTCACTGGATGTGATACTTCATATAATTTTTTCATGGCCCGATCAGTAAAAGTGAAAGACATCTTGCTTGTGCAGCAGATCATAAAAGATGTATCTCATCAATACAAAATTTCCTCAGAGGGGCACAGACCTAGACTAACAATGACACTTAAAGGGGAAGTTTTATGGGGGGAAACCTGGCTGCCTTATGTGCCAATAAACCTTCTTTTATCTTCCATTATTGGAATTTTACTGCGCAATTACCACACTGAGCTGAATCTTTATGGCAAAGCAAGGTCCCTTCCTACTTAGACTTTCATTAGCTGGATTGTCCAGCTGGGCCCTTAATTTCTCTTACTGTACTAGCCTCTTATGATGGGAGGCTCTTTCAAGAGCTGCCTAAACTGTCCATTAAAAAATCCCAACATGAGCTTTGCCAATTATCCTAAATTCTAGTATCTGATCTTTTGAAAACTGCTAAACATTAACAGATAAATTCCTGTACATAAGATCTGCGCTGGCAATTATGCACAGATTGCCTATCATGACATTCCTTTACATCACATTTGTTAAAAATTGTAAAGGAAGATGAGTTGGTGAGACAGAAGGCCTAAATGACAAGGAGGGACACGGAGGATAAGGGTACGTTAGCACCTTAAGGGCCAGTTGTAGTTGTCATAGCCATTCAGGCAACAGCTAGGTAATCAATGAGAGGTACCTACTTATCTCTTCTCCAAGAGGTCAACATATACACAACATACACACAACCCCCTTCCTTGCAATCGCGTTTTCAGCCTACAGAATCACTCCGTGGGAGTGAACGAAGGCTCGGGGTGGCACCTGGGCAGACAGCAGCAGCGCCCCCGTGATCACCTCAATTGTGGCGATGTGGGGGTATTTTTTTGTGATGACATACCTGGTACGTCCCGGTCTGCAGGGAACATGTAGCCAGGAAGTACCAGGTACGTCACCGGTATATAAGGGGTTAAACTGACATTGTTTTTATAACAGCAATCATATGCACTAATACGTGCAACCAATATGTTAATGCTTCAACCAGCCAATCAGTGGCCAGGGGGAGGAGGCGGTAACTAGTGCCTCTGTTTGAGCTAACCTTCTTTTTACTGCCAACTAATGGTGTCAATTTCTATTTTCTCCATTAATGTGAGGAGCATGAAGGACCAGTTCCGGAGGCGCGGTTTACTAACCTTTCTTTCTACCCAGCAGTGTGATGTATATATGTTGCAGGAATGCGCTTTACCCTTCTCTCGTTCTTATGGCCATCTATGCAGGGAATGGTCTCACGGCCCGTCCTTTTGGTCCGGCAGTAACGGCTGCAAGTCGGCGGGGGTTGCTATCCTGATCAGAGGAGCCAACTTCACAGTGGACGCTGTCCAGGAGCTAGTCTGCGGCAGACTTCTAGTTGTGGACGGATCCTGGGCGGGGGAACCTGTCAGACTCATCACCATGTACGCCTCCCTGGAAAAGAAGCAACGCCTGGAGCTGCTCCAGAACCTGCGGACCCAGCTGACCACCACCAGGGCCATAGTGATAGGCGGGGACTTCAACTGCCCGATCGAGGAAGGAGGGCACACTTCCACCCACACAACAAACCTGGACGTGACATCGAAACTGCTCAGAGAGATTGTCACAGAGGCATCCTTAAGGGATGCTATGGGCTCCATCGGGACCGGGTCCGTGAACTATTCTTGGAGCTGGCCGGATGGCTCAGTGCGTTCCCGGATAGACTTTGTGTTCACCTCTCGAGCGGTAGAGCATCAGCAGTGCTCCATGGTGCCCTGCTACTTCTCAGACCACAGGGCTGTCCGGCTCCAGTGTGCCCTGGGCAAAGGGTTTCCTCCCGGTCCAGGCTCCTGGAAGCTGAACTGTGTTAGAGAGGCAGGAAATCCTGGATGAGCTGCGTAATGTATATTCTGATTGTGTCGGTACCTGTATCTGTTCCCCACTGTAGCCCAGTGGTGGGAGTTTACTAAAGTAAAGCTGCGCTCTTTCTTTCAGGCAAAAGGAAGACTCCTGGCGTGTGAGAGGAAGAGGAAATTCAGCAGTGCGGATAGGACCTCCAACAGTGCGGATGGGACGTGGACGAGGAGCTGGAGGAGACCAAGGAGGGCCTGAAAAGGCACTTTGAGGAGGAATCCAAGCAAATCGTCTTCCGTTCCAAGGTGGAGAACCTGGAGAAGGGTGAGAAATGTAACTCTTTCTTTTTCAGGAAGCTCCACTCCGCCCACACACCCCTGACGGAAATGAGAGACAGCGAAGGCGTGGTACGACAGGGGAAGGAGGCGGTCCAGAAAGTGGTCGTCGACTACTACCGAGATCTCTACTCCCCCAAAGACACAGACCCGGAGGCTGCTGAACGGTTCCTGTCAGGTATCACTAACACCATTGATCCCGCAGGCCGTGCAGCCATGGATGCCCCCCTTGACGCTGGAGGAGCTGCACTCTGCCGCCAAATCCTTCAGGAAGGGCAGGACACCGGGCAGTGACGTTCTCCCAGCCGAGTTGTACACAACGCTGTGGGACCTCATCGGCCCGGACCTCCTCGACCTGTACGAGGAGATGGTGGTGGAGGGCAGGATGCCCCCCACGCTGAGAGAGGGAATGATCACAATCTTGTATAAGCGGAAGGGGGAGAGATGTGGCGTCCCATCTCTCTCCTGAACGTGGACTAGAAGATCCTCGCCAAGGTACTAGCCACCAGGTTGAAGAAAGTCATCGGGCAGATCGTCCACCCCGACCAGACCTGCGGCATCCTAGGACGCCGGATAGCGGACAGCCTGGCCCTCATCAGGGACACGATCTACTACATCAAGGAAGGAGGTAAAGTGCTCGCTCTACATGGACGACGTGACATTCTTCTGCGCGTATCGCCGGTCGGTTAGAGCGCTTGCCCAGACGTGCGAGGATTTCAGCCGCAAAGATCAACTGCGGGAAGTCGGAGACCATGCTGTTCGGGCAGTGGGACCTGACTTCTGAGCCGATCCCGTTTCCCGTCAAGACCGACTTCCTAAAGATCCTGGGAGTCTGGTTCGGCAGAGACGGCGCGGCCCTGAAAAGCTGGGAGGAGAGACTCAACAAAGTAAAGCAGAAATTTGGGCTGTGGAGCCTCAGAGACCTTACCATCGAAGGGAAAGTGCTGGTGCTGCGCAACGAGATTCTTCCCGTGCTGCAGTACGTGGCTCAGGCCTGGCCCTTGCTGGTCACCATTCACCGAGCCATCAACCGAGCAGTTTTCCACTTCATCTGGGGCTCCAAAATTGATAGAGTAAAGCACGCAGTGATGTACAAGGAACCCGGCAAGGGAGGCAAAGGAGTGCCTGATATCCCTACCATGGCCTTCTTTGTGTGCAACTGCGTGCGCAGGACTCTCAGAGACGTAGTGAAAGGCTCTGCTGGAAACTCCATGTCTCGCTTCTTCCTGCTGCTCCTGTGGAGGCAGCTCAAGTGGGAAAAGTGGGACAGCTCCGTCCCTTACAATTGGACTATGCCCTGGTTCTATTAGGATGTGGGCAAATTTGTAAGGGAGCACCAACTGGAGGGAGTCAAACCAGACTTGTGGTTACCCCGTGTGATCCACAAGCTCATCAGAGCCAAAGACACTATTGAGAACATCCCAGGGCTCCCGACGCCACAGCCAGGACTGGCATAAAGACATTGCATGGATGGCCATTCAGGGAGGCCTCCCCCTAAGGACATTTATGCATGCCAGGGGGCTGTGCAGATATAGACACTGCCCACAGTGCATTGTGGAGGAGGAGACTTCCCTTCACTTTTTCTGGCAGTGCCCGTTTGCACAGGCTTTGTTCAGAGCCCTGGAGCTGGATCTCAAGGACTGTATCGAGAGAAAGTACCTGTCCTACCATTCGGTACTTTACGGACTTTTTCCAGGAACACACACGGAGAGCGCCATTGTGAATGCTTGGCGTCTCATGTGTTGTGTAAAGGACGCTCTATGGTTTGCCAGGAACCGCCTGGTGCTGAGGAGGGAGCAGGTCACAGTCCGTGACTGCCGCAGGCTTATCCACAGCCTGCTGAGAGAGTACTCTCTCAAGGACAGTCTAGAGGCTGAAGACTAGCCCCATTCTCCTCAGCCCCCTTTCCCCCCCATTTCCCCAGGTTATGTTCCACTAATGTGCTAACCATATGTGCCATATCTGGAAATGTAATTGTACACTGCTTCTACTGAGCTTCCTTAACCCCTTAATGACAAAGCCCGTACATGTACGGGCTCAAAATGCATTGTTTTCAATGGGTTTAGGGACCACCCATTGTCCTTAAGGGGTTAAACTGAAGTACTGCTTATCGACTGTCTGTATCAATATTACTGATCTATGTATTCTGCTAAAACAGGTTGATGTCTGTTTTATCATAAGCAGTTTTTGTATAATAAACTTAAATACAAAAAAATCAGTGGCAAGAAATGTCAAACCATAAAGGAGAGCAGCTGCTTTTTTTTTTTTTTCATTTTGAAGAATATTTCCAAGTAGGTCCAGGATTATGCTTACATACATTCACATACAGCAGAGTAACATGTGCATGGTTTCATTTTAATACTTTAGTATTTTAATTGGGAAAGCACAATGCTTTGGTCACACAATGTTGTGTTCTACAATCTCATTCAAGTTTAGTTCCTAGTAAGTTTACATTGTATATTACATTCTAAAATAAAGTGCTTAAAGAAAAGATTAAGACACATTTAAACCAGTACATGGCTACTTTATTTTAAAAAAAATACAGTAATCATATATAGCATACAAAGGACTGTTTTCGACTTTGACAATACTTTCCCTACAAAAAAAACATAAATACACATTGACTACAGAAGCACTCATTCAATTCCCTCTTGTTTATCTTTGATGGCAACCTGTAAAATATTAAAACAAAAATATGAATTTGCTCATAAAAAACAAACATCTTGAAGCCATAAATAATGACATTGTAATGTGATCTCAAGCTCTATCTAGAAATGTATTGTCAATATTAACTATATGCCCAAAAGTATGTGGACACCCCTCCTAATTATCGAGTTTAGGTGTTTGAGCCACACTCATTGCTAACAGGTGTATAAAGTGAAGCATGCAGGCATGCCATGTCACGCACTCACACAGAGAGGGCCACTGAGTGTTTTGGGGTTTGTTTTACATTTTTGCACTATGGCTAAAAAATAATGCCTTGCTGGAAAATATATAAATATATAAAACTATATTTTTTTATTTAATTGTTTTATAGTCTAAAAGTAAGGAACTATTTTGCAGAAAGCTGTGCCCCAACATGGCAGATTCTGCATAATATAATTTTATTGTGAGCTGCTCTCTTAACCATCCTTTACAGAAGCTGCCACTAAAGCAAAAAGGCTTGCTAAATGTAAAAAAAAGTAACCCAAACCCCATACTAATTTTCAAATATTGTACTATTAGTTGGCAAAGCCAATTTCTAACCAATAGTTCCCAGTTATTGCCACAGTTTTTCTTTTGCATATTTGAACGATAAGGACCATGGTGTTATACCACTAACAAATTATTTATGTGCTCGTAAATACAAAATAAGTAATACATACCCTAAATCTTTCCTCGAGAAGGGACAATTCACTTATTAAGTCAGTGATTGCATTGGTAAAGGCCTCTTGAGGACTATAGTCTGGGGTTGTCTGAACTCTAATAATAATTTTATGCTCCAGGGGATGTGGAACTTTGTAACCAGCAAACAACACCTGAGGATCCTTCAGCAGTTGCCTAGCAAAATAAAACAAAACACAGTTTGCCAAACACAGTTCTAGGTAGATCTAGCCTTCACAGTAAAATATTCTCCCCATGTGCCTAGCACAACACATGGATATAAGCTGGGTCTGTGAAAACAAACTTATCTTCATAAAATATATATTTGCTCGATTATAAATTGACCCAGATTATAAAGCGACCCCCCCAAATCTGATTAATTTAGGGAAAACAAAAGAAAAAGCCTGACTATAAGACGACCCTATAGGAAAAAGTTTTAATAAAAGCTATGATTGAGAAAATATATATATTTTTTATTTTCCAACCTGTTATGCACATCTGCCCCCAGGCTTGCCACTGTGCCCCATGATATGCCTCTTGACCTCCTATGTGCCACTCTGCCTCCAGAAAAGCCTTATACCCCTATAGGCCACTCTGTCATTTAGGTGGTTAAATGGCATATTATGGGGCACAGTGGCATATAGGGAGGTATAAGGCGTTTCAGGAGGCAGAGTGGCGTATAGAGGGTTAACACACATATCTGGAGTGGCATTAAGGGAGTTTAAAAGCATTTCATAGAGCACTCTGCCTACAGAAATGCCTTATGCCCCCTATTTAAATACCCCCCAAACATACTGTGGTGGGAAGAGAGCAGGGGGGGGTGAGAGAGAGGGGGGGGGTGAGAGAGAAGAGCGGAGTGTGAGAATGAGAGAGCAGAGAGATGAGGAGGGGGGTTCGTGAGAGAGAGAGAGAGGCGGGCTGTGAGAGAGAGTGAGAGGGGGGTGATGAGAGAGAGACGAGGGGGGGTGAGAGAGAGAGAGAGGCGGGGGTGAGAGAGGAGAGAGAGGGGGTTGAGAGCAGAGAGAGGGGGGGGGGGTGAGAGAGAGAGAGGGGAGAGACAGACCCTTTTTTTTTTGTTTTTTTACAGGTTAGTTAAATGCAAATTAACCCCCTCACGACAATTGATGGTCCAGGCACGTCATGCAAAAAGTCAGTTAATGACAACACAGAGATTGCCATGTCTGGCCTCTCCCCAGGGCGTCAAGGACTTATTCTGACTTTTACTTGAAAAATCTTTTACTCATCTATAAAAGTTTTTTAAAAAATGCTAAATAGATTTTCATATTTGACATGAGTATAGAAAAAAAAACATTTTTAAGTTTTATTTGCACATTATAGGGAAATAAGTACAAGTGTCATATTGCCATTTCAAAACCATTTTGTTTTCAACTACGGTCATTCTGCCTTCATGTCCTATTTGGAACATATTTTCTTTACTTCATGTATCAATTTACAGCTCCTTGTATATTCAACAGACAAATTCAGAAACATCGTTCAGAAGTATTGTGATAACCCCCATGTATGGATTTGTCGAGTTGTTTGTGGGCTAAAAGGCCACATTTGGTAAGTGTGCATTTTTCAAACTGGACACGTTAAAAATACTGCCCTGTGTCCAATTTGGGACATCTTTGAAGCTGGTCAGTTTAAATTGACCCATCAAATCATATTTTTGAAAACTAATTTTACCACAAGCCTTTGTCAAAATTTGTGGTGGTATTTTTTTGTGTTTCTTTCCACACACATTGTAATTCAGGTATGAATTTACAGCTCCTTGAAAGTGTCACTGTCACACAACATGAAATATATTTTCAGCAACATCGCCCGAGTATAGTAATACGTCCCATCACATCATGATTAGTACGCTGGGCTCAATTGACTTGCACCCTCTTGAGAACTTATTTTTAAATTGGTGCCACCATCTTACGAGGGGCAAAATCTGTCGCAGGGTGGCTTGTGAATACTCTTCTGAGTCTTTGCATTTTTGAGATTCGGGTTAAATATATTTCCTCTAGCAAATTAGTCGACTGTAATAGCCCTTTTAAAATAAACCCATAAATATTTTATAAAACAATATTATGCAATACTATCACTGATGTTTACCAACCACAAGAAATGATAAAGCTACATACAGGAAAACATACCGTATATACAATAACCCAAGTCTAATGTGCAACTATATATACATTTACAACTAAAGTTGCAAGAAAACATGTTCTATGTGCTAAAATCAGTAAACACTATAATATACAAATTTGTTTAGGTGCCAATGTATTAATTGTTGGGAAAAACAGTTTAGCTTTAACCTCATAAAAGAGGGAAAAAACAAAACATATAGTACTTACGATTTAATGATGTTTCCAATAGTGTGATCTTCTTTGTTAATGGTAAATAAACATGCATTTGGTACTTTAGTGTCCTTTGTAATTGTTATCCTGCAAATAAAATATTATAAAGTAAATAAGAAAGCTGTTATAGTTGAAATACACCCAGCATCCATGATTGCTGACTGATATCAGTAGTTCAGTTCACTATATGACCAGTGTGGACACTTGACCATCACACGAGCTTGGACATCCTAAAACCACAAGCGTAAATATGGAGTTGCCCCTGATGCCCCCCCACTTCCTCTTTGCAGCTAAAACCCTGAAAAACAGCCCAAACTTTACAGTAGGCACCATACATTCTCAGGGTAGTGTTACCCTGGGAAACCCAGATTTGTTTGCAAGACTCAAAAATTATCACTGCAGAGGACACTTTTCCACTGTTCCAAAATTCGGTGGCATTGTGCTTTACACCAATCCAGCTGCCGTCTGGCATTGTGCATAGTGATCTTAGGCTTGTGTGTAGCTCCTAACATACAGTGCTTGTACTGATGTTGCCTTCAGTGTGGAAGTCAGCTCTAAGGCTATCTGCAGTAATGATGGTTTTATTGAAAAATTGGAGTAATAGTTTGCTGAAATCCACAGAAAATTAAACAAAAATTAGGAAAGCCCCACTCCTACAAATATCAAACGTGAAGAAAATTACTTCTTAGATACCCATCTCTAGATCACTCCACCAAAAGTATCCGTTTGTCAGTCTGTCAATTCAAGTCTTGTCATACCCCTTGAATATATGTATCGTAGGAAGCGCTGCGTACATTTTTGGCGCTATATAAATAAAAGATCATTTAAGTACTGTTGCTATAGAAACTATGGTGGTCAAAAGCTAGAGGGGGGAAAAAGTATTGGTAGTAATGTTGGGCTTTTCGAGAGCTTACGATCTAATGGGTACAGGTAATCGACACAAGAGGAGGGGTGAAAAGAGTGAGCAGTAGCTCTCTTATAGCAGTAGTTAGGGCTAAGTAATTTCAGGATGCAAAGAGGATGTATAAATAAAATGAACAGAGGGGTGGGTTAGTGCTTGGCTTCAGAAGGTGGCTAGCGCAAGGATTTGGATGTACTGTCCCTGACTACCTCCCTAAAGAAGAATACACATTAAAGTTTTTTATTCAAAGACTAGATTAGTAGTTTGAGCAGGGCCCGTCTCAGTTTCTGTAAGTCAAATTTTGTATGCTATATGCTACTTGTTATGTTCCGTCTACCCACTGTGCAGTGCTACGGAATATGATAGCACTTTTTTTTAAAACAAAGAATAAAGTCAACCAGAATTTCCATCAATTGCCCACCTAGGTTTAACTTTTTTAGCCTCTGATTGGCAGTTTGAAGCAGCCAATCAGTGTCGGGAAAGTGCATGCCACACAACATCCAAACACATCTCCTGAACTGCAACTAGCGGAGCTGAGCACAGCAATCATACACATTAACATGTACATGAGGGCTGGCGGGTCCCTTTAACTCTGACGAGGGGACCTCCCTATATTAAAAGCACCTCCCTCTCAGCAATTAAAGGGATCATTTGGACACCTATTTTGTGACTTATGTTTATTCTACCAGCCTCCATAGGAACAGTCATTATTCCATTTTAGTGTAAATGATTAGAATGAATACAAAAAAAGCGTTTTAGGACAATGTGCTAAGAGGTAGCTTGGTGACAGCCATTATTGATAAGGTTACTGCCGATCGCTCCATATTTTCAACAGGCCAGCATTGCTCACAGTCTGAGGGACACAAAATCTGCCGGTTTAAAAGATAGCACTGATGATAAAAGCATGATCACACTACTGCATTAAACGTAAACGCGTTTATACTTACTTCTTCTCTCCTTCAAACAGAAGAAAGGATTCGAAGGCCGGTGGCGCATTCATACCGGTAGCGTTCTACTCGGCTCTTCTTCACTGTGATTTCACTCACTGCTGATCCAAAGCCCCGACAGATTCAAACCTCAAGGCTCCCACTGATGGCGTCATCAACGCGCCAATTTGCCACTTCCTTCTCATAGTTCCATTACACCCATGCTGAAGCACCGACTACGAGCTGGCTGCCATGTTTGATATGGGCAGGAGTTGTATTCGCGTGCTGTCAATAAAAAGCGTATATACTAGATATTTCTTATCACAGTATTAGATAGTAAACGACAACAAATTAAAGACGCAGCTGGCATTAACAATTCGACAGCACTTATAACGTACTATGTTGCCAGCGTCCAACATGGCGACACGCGCACTTCCTCCTCACGCCATTGGTTGGCACGTGGGAATTGGTCATCGTTCTCTTGCTAGATCCTTCGTCTGATTGGCTAGCAGATTACAGCGTACAGAGGTATAGCGTTGAGTTGGGGGTATTGCTGGTGTTTGTAGCGCGGCACTTACAAGACTGCGTCACATTATGTCGACCCAAGTAGAAGAAGCTGCGGCGACGGTGAAAGACACGAGCAGGCTGGAAGAGATCTCACAGGTAATAACACACGGACAGGGAAACCGCTTTTATATTCAGTCTGTGCGCGATCACCCAGTGTAATGATGGTCACAGACACGAGGGGGACACATGATTATTGGGGGGTCCACCTGTCACATCTTGTTGATCTCACAGCCTAGTGCAGTGTTTGGGTCTCCAGCCCAAGACATCGACTAGATTTGGAACTCCGTACGGCATTTACCGGCAGGGCTGCTTCATAAATCTCCGGCTCATCCGTGTATGCGATCCCTTTAAAGCGCTTCTGGCCATCAGTCATTGGGCTTCTCTGTGAAATGGGATGCGCTGGGAGCTCTCGATCGTCTAGCATGGTGTTTATAAACTTTTGGGCAGTACTAATAAGAGCTCAGGCAGTCAAAGCGTCGGTAATGTTGCCTCACTGTGGCTCTATAGGCATAACATGGTGTGTTTGAGGAGCATAAGACGTTTTGGGTGAAAGTGTAATTTAGCAGAACAAATGATTTTCACTTAGTTTTTTTCTTAGCTTGAATGTAAACAAAAAAAAGTATGTAAATTCCTCCATAAAAAAAACCCCACAAAGAACACCCATGAGTCGCTTTAAATGCAATATATTTCCACACCCTGCCAGGGGAAGCAGTGATAGCATGAACACCCGCATGGATATGGAATACCTAATCGGCATATTGCAGATACGGTATAAGAGACTAGGGTTTTTTTATGATTATTATTATCAGCTGGTGCAAGTTTTTTTGATCCGGCTCCTTATGTTTTACCGTTTCATATTGATCTATGTGGATGTATCCCTTTCTGCCTCCTAAGAAAGCTAAGAAGCTGCCTCTAAGATTTGGCCGCCTGGCTTCTGCGGACAATTTATCAAGTTCTCTTTTAAAATGAGCGTGCAGACCCTGTTTGGGGGGTTTGATCATCTCTGGTCGTTGAGTCCTGTGACGCTCAGAACTGCCTGATCAAAGTAATGGAGTCTACCAGATGTTGAAGGCTTTCCGCGGGTATGGTGGTCGATGTTTATTCCAGTGGTTCTAAGACCTGGGCTATACTTTGCCTGGTGGCGAATCTCTACTTTGGGTATCTTTCGCCATCTTATAAAGATGTTTAATTGGAGTGAGAAAGGCCTCTGCAGTAAGCTCAGCAAAATGAGTTTGTGGAACAAAGCATTATAACGTTCACCTTTCCATTTTTTTCCAAATCATGTTAAATAATAATTGGGCAAAAGGCTTACGCACGGCAACGTTATGTGCATTTAACTGGAGAGTCCGCTCAAAGAGATTCTTCCAAGACCCAGAACATGCCCTAACCCTTACTCCTAATTCTGGTGTATTACCCCCTGATAGAACTCTGCTTGTGCAGGTCTTTCACAATCAATGTCATAAGTACCGTATTTATTAAATCTCGTCAGGACATTATGGGACACTTGAGCCATCAGACGGACTCTTGATAGCCAAGAGAACCTGTGGGAATACTCTGGGGCAGCCAGCTCCAGCCCTTCGTGTTTTCTTGCTAGTGATTGGCTACTTAAAGCGTGAAAAGCAGACGATCAAGCTCAATAGCTGTAGCATTTTTATTAGTGTTTTTAAGTAAATGACACATTTTTTTTTTTACATAAATGTGGCAGCAACCTATCGGTGTCACATGACTGTCCTCAACAAAATTATGAGAAGAAAAGTTTACATGATTAAATATCTTTGTGTAGGGTTTAGGCGTTCAACAGTAATATTAACGATGATAATTATTCTGCATTTAATTGTAGAAATGTAGTTACCTTGGAACAAATATGATTAAAGAAATACTACTGGTTTGCTCACGGGAACCCAGTGTAGTGTAATATTTTTCAAAAAAAAATTACATTACAAGAAGTGGAATTACCTGCCCAGGTCTTACCAATATGCAAAAACAAAATGTCACTTCATGTGAGCACTACAGAAATTTACATGACTGTGGAATATATTTTATGAAACCCCAAAAGTAAGTCATTTTGCGGGAAAGGGTGTTGGCAGCTCGAGGACAGCTCCTGGCCCACAACATGTTACATGTACGACAAGTAAAAGCCATACTTGTGGGTTTTAATAAATATTGCACAAGATTTTTACTCTTCTTGTACCGTATGCATTAATTTGTGTTAATGTAATTGTCAGTTTTCCATATTGTGAAATTGAATTTTAAATATATAGATTTAAGCGGTGGTTGGACTACTTACGGTTGTCCTCTGTGTGCGGTTTCTCAATATTTACTGCTCACTAGAATGGTCTAGTCCCCAAAATGGTATTTTTGAAATACACGTTGGAGTCTATTTAAGTTCATACAAAATTGGAGAATGCCGTTAGCTGTGCCTTCTAGATATTTGAGTCTAGCTCCTGACATTTTGTGCCAGCCCTGTTGTAAACGATTCCAGCCTGCTATCCCAGGTCCTACGTCTTATCTTCAGAAACTCTGCGTTGTCTGAAGATGCTATGCCTCAGATATTTGCAGAACAGCAAAGGTTTCCCTGAGTCAACACATACCTTTGCCCATAGCACAAGAAGAAGGAAGGCGAACCCAAATGTGAAAAAATTGCACATAGTTTATCAGTTGAATGCAGTTGTATTTTATTGTCCACCTCAAAATAAATGTAAAGTGTCTATTGATCTGTTTGTGAATAGACCTCTTGGGTGAGAAAGAAGTTTGCTCTGCTCTCACAAACAATTTAGAGTATCAACTTCGATGAATCAGTGTTTTACTTTTAATTTGTAACTCCGTCCTAAAAAAAACCAAAACAATAGTTATTAAGTGCACAGACATACAAGGGTTGTTAAAGTTTTACTTCCATAACCCTATCTCAAAGCTGATTAAGTGCTGCTTAAGATGACTCACTCTGAAGGTCGGCTATGGAAGCTTGTTGGGTAATAACTATAAGTCACTTTCTAGGTGTCATCTCAGTACAGGTCATGGTATTTTCAGTAGCTTTTCTTTCACGTTCAGTCTGTAGAAATGTATTCTCACGCGCATGTCCTTACATGTCCTCCCTACCCACTGCTAAAATCCTAGTTTTATTACTTGAAGAGCAAGAAAATTGGAGAACACTTAGAAATCATTAATATTCCAGAAAGAGGTGCGCGTGTGGCTGCATGTTCACCTCTCTACACACTTAACATATTTTCCAACAAGAATACATAGACCACCTTAGAATGTACGGTTTATAGAATAAAGCAGGCGATGACCATGGAATCCTGCTGTGTATAACTTAAGACAATTAGAGTCTGCAAATCCCATATTCATCTAGGCTTACTTTGTACACCATAAAGTTGTCGCCCATTCCTGGCCTTTTACATAGTTTATATGTGCCCATAAATGCTCTGACGTGGAAAACCTTACCGTATAAACGCATCGTTGTCTGTGTTTTGAAGCCATGCCGCACATTGGGCCAGCAATAATCATTCTTCACATTAGAGAGCCAGTGGATGCATAAAGCGGATGTCATGTGTATGAAATCCCACCATATTGTCTTATCGAATCACTATGTAATGAATAATCAGTAAAGACCATTTGTCAATTCATCATGTTCATGTGGTGTGTTGTGCCCTCTCGAATTCTGTGTGCCCCATTGTAATCTTGTTTGTAGCAGGTGTACAAAATGTACAGCAAGGTTCATAAATATTTTGGACAGGGATACATAATTTTGGCTCTCCGTTAAAAAATTTACAGCAATTTTTAAACTGGGACATTTTCTGGGACAAACATAATCATAAACAAAATAATCATTTTTAATGTTTGGTTGAAAATCCTTTGCAGTCACTGACTACTTGAAGTCTGGGACCCAATGGCCATCACCAAATTCTGGGTTTCTATCTTTGTGATGCTCCCTTTAATGCAGCTTTCTTCAGTTGGTGCTTGTTAACTGGTCTTCAGTTTTGTCTTCAGCACGTGAAATCCTTGTTCGGTTAGGTTGAGGTCAGGTGGTTGACTCGGCCGTTGAAGTGTATTCCACGTCTTGGTTGATTCTGCAGTATTTTTTGGGTCGTTGTCCATCTGTACTGTGAAGCGCCGGCCTGTCAGTTGTGCAACATTTGATTGAATCTGAGCTCATCGTACAGCCCAAGACACAGAATTTATCATGCTGCTCCTGTCCTCATCAAAGTGTCATAAACGGTAGTTTACATTGACAGCCCATGCCTTAACACTACCTCCATCTTCCATCTATCTAAAGAATATTATTCCAGAACAGGGCAGGCATTTTTGTTTTCTGGAAAAGTCTAATATGGTCTTCTTATTTTTGAGGCCTACTAGTGGTTTGCACCTTGTGGTAAACATTCTGTATTTACTTTCATAAAGTCCTCTTGGTTGTAGACTTTGACAATTAATACACCTGCCTTCCGGAGAGTGTTTTTGGCATGCCTAGATGTTGTGAATGAGTTTTTCTTCACCAAGGAAAATAATTCTGCAATTAAACACTATTGCTGTCTTCCGTGGCGGTTGAGGCCTTTTGGTGTGGATACGCTCGCCAACGCTTTCCTTCTTTTCCAGAATGTACCGAATTCTTGATTTAGTCAAACTGCCCAATTACATCTGATCCCTTGAAAAGAAGGGCGTTAACCTATAAGAAGTGCTGTAATTCTTAACCCATTTACCCAATTTGAATATAATTACCGTCAAATTACAGCTTTAAAGCCAGAAAAGTGCATCACATCTTAATTGTTTTGAGGTGGCATACAGAGCCAAAGTCATAAAAATTGTGCCCCTCTCCACATATTTATGGACCTGACTATTACTGTATTTCTGGGCCATCTTCTATGATCTTACTTAACCATAAAGTGGTTGTCCATTCTTTTTTTTTTTTTTGCTTGAGCTTTCACCTTAATTTTTTATGTAATGTTTGTATGCATGACTTGTTTCTGTGTGTTGATGTATTTATATGGGTTATGAACATAAACATTTAAGGAGACAGATGTGTATATTCAATTTTTCAAGTAAGCCTTAAAAAAAATGCTACCAGTTTTAGTAATTTCTGTACCCAAATACTGTATTTTTTAGTTGTGCCATTGTGTGGACACGTTTGTTTTTTGCTCTTAATTACGCTTTTTTTGTCCAGGGGCTCCAAAACATTGACGTGTTCTAAACACTTTCATCTCCTTTTTTTAGATTATAATGGAAGAGACTGATTATAAGAGCGTTGACGAGAATGGCTCTGACTATTTAGTGACCAGTCGTCTTCCAGAGACTATAGTAAATGGTGAAAAACCTACCTCATCTGTGTGTCTGGGTGAGAAGAAAGAGCGAATAACAAGTATTGAAGGCACTATGTTGTCCAGTTACTTGGTGAAAGAGACCAGAGAGGAAACTCCAGGAAGAGAAGAGACCAGGCTGGACCCACCTGATGGGCAACAGGACCTAGCCACTGAGAGGAACAAGGAAAAGACTTTAGGTATGGCCATTTTAGAGTTGAAAAAGGGTGATGATGAAGCACAAATGGTAACTTTGATTATTCCACCCCTTAAAACAGTTCTGTGACTCTTTCAAATCTTGTATCTTGACCACATGCAGATTTCCCTGACTCATCAGTAGCATCATTTGCCCCAATCTTTGTTCTTGAACGCAGAGATGTGGCTAATTTTCATACTTGGCCATTGTAAGGAGCTGCTCATTGTTATATAATAAATTGCTTGTTTAGGTGACATTTCAAGTTGAAATTAGATACCTTCCAGAAAATCTGTTGTCCTTTTTGACCCACAGGTAAAGAAGTATTACTTTTGATGCAAGCTTTGAACACACTGAGTACGCCTGAAGAAAAATTAGCTGCGCTTTGCAAGAAATATGCTGATCTTGTATGTATTACTTTTTAAATGTATGGGTTTTTATGTTCTCCATAATAAATAGCATTTGGCAATGTTCATATTGGCTTTAACCCATCAAACCAGTACCAGATAATTATTTAGTAGGGCTCAGAGCAATTCTGCTTTAACATCACTGCTGCAGTCCAAGCCACCAAAAGATTCCCAGAGGGTATTCATGGCCTTATGTTCTTGTAGTAGTTGTCATCAGTAGGCTAGGTTAGTGGTTTTAATAACAATGCCATCAGCATCAAGTCAGTCTGTGCATGTTTTGGTCGGATTTTTGTTTGTCCTATGCAATTGAACAGTAAATGCCAAACTTCTCACTTCCAATAAGTGTTACGTTGAGGGAAACCTGATAGATTACTCTAATTTCAAGTCTTTATGGTGCATTGTACAACAAAACGTTCTGGCACCAATGAGGCTGCATATTGTAGTAATTGTAGCTAATAACCTGGCTCGTTTTTACCTTTTTGTGTGTGTCGTTTTTTTTTTTCTTAATCAGCTGGAAGAGAGTCGAAATTTCCAAAAACAGATGAAGATTTTGCAGAAGAAGCAGGCACAGGTCGTGAAAGAGAAAGTTCATTTACAGAGTGAGCACAACAAGGCTATCCTGGCACGGAGCAAGTTGGAATCCCTCTGCCGTGAACTGCAGAGGCACAATAAGGCATTAAAGGTCCGTTTCGACTTGTGTTTAGGCATTGTATGGCTACTACCATGCTACAATACCCATGTAAAGAAACATACGCATTGTGTGTCAATTACATACTACTGATTGATATAAATCGTATGTGGCATGCAAACTTATTTTAGGTTTATGATTCTAGTTTGTAATGGGGGTGCTTTGTATTGATTTCCTTTGCCTTCTCTTCTGCTGTACAGTAATTCTTTAAAACTTCGCTGGGGAAACTGTTGGTGCACTATAAAATAATACGTTTTAAAATTGTGAAATGTATTCTGAACAAATCCAGGAAGACAATCTCCATCAAGCACGTGAATATGAGGAAGAACGTAAAGAAGCCACTGCCCATTTTCAGATGACATTGAGTGAAATCCAGACTCCGATGGAGCAGCATGATTTGTATAACGCCAAGCTACAGCAGGAAAATGTGGAGCTGGGGGATAAGTTTAAGAAGCTTATTGAGCAGTACGCACTGCGGGAGGAGGTATGACATTACATTATTGTGCATGTGTGTGTTATACACGCTAGCAAAATAAAGTGGACTGGTGTCAATCATGCTCTTAATGTACAAAAAAAAAAAACACTGTGGAAGCTTTCGGATTTCTTGTTAAGGGCATAAACAAAAGTTCACACAGTATGACACTTTTTGCAAATTATAGCATTTGATAGCTACATATTTGTTCCTTTCAAAATTTGACAACAGATACAAATCGACACATCCAGCTAAGATTTTTCTTGCATTATGGACTAAGGTTTCTACCGGTTTTGTGAGCTACCTAGACTATTTTTAGTAAACAGGGTTCCTCTGTTTTATCTTGTTTATTCACATTGAAGTAAACTTATTAGCCTCTTGATGTGCCTGACACATCATGAATTTAAAGAGGTGTAGAAAGCAATCTAAGATCACTCTCTTCTCCCAAACGGTGTTGCTGTAATGTCGCGTTTTTGAGGCATTCAGTGCCCTGCTCTTGACAACCATGCAAGTAATTAGAGCCTAGTTTACTAATCAATGTGATTATTAAAGAAAAAGAAGAAAAAATAAATAAAAATGTGGTTACATGTAAAACTAATTCCACACAAAAATATATATTATATCATTTTTATGAGCAAGTCCAAAATTTAGCTCTATATCTTCACAAAAATCATCACCAGTTAAAATACTGCCAATCATGGAGTGTCTAGTTTTCAAAAATGTATGATGGGGTAAATTGAATTGGCCAAGTTCAAAGATGTCCTGAGTGGGACATGGGCACAGAATGGCCAGATGTCAAAATTCCCCAAAAAATGTATGCCTCCCAAATAACCTCCCAAATGTGGACTTTTACCTCCCAAATAACCCAAAGAAACCTATGCATGGGTGGGATCACTCTACTCAGGAGATGTTGCTGAACACATTGTTTCACAGTAACTTATACCAGGGGTTGTAAGTTCATACCTCAAGTGCAATGTGTGTGGGGGGAAAATCCCACAAAATACTACCACAAACCTTGACAAAGGCTAGTGGTAAAATAAGTGCATGGAAGGGTTTAAATAAAAAAACAGCTCTGTCCGTAAGGGATTAAAGAAAAAGTTACACTGAAATCAGCATTTAAAAATGTGTACATTTCCCTTTCCTCTTTTTTTGGCCCGTTTATTCTGCTGCTTGTCCTAAAAAAGTCTGTATATCAGTTAATCTGTCTGCACCTAACATCTTGCTTGTTTTAAAACAAGGGCAGAGGTGGAGTGTCTGGGTCATTAGCGTTAGTCCTATTTATTATGATTCAAAGCATTTCCATTTGTAACCTATGGTAGTTCCTTTAGTGGCATTAGTTTTCATAAAGCATCCATACCTATACTCAACCTAAAACTGTTACTTCCTCCAGCACATTGAAAAAGTTTTCAAACACAAGGAACTACAGCAACAACTTATTGATGCCAAGCTGCAGCAGACCACACAGCTTATGAAACAAGCTGAAGAGAGGCATCAACGAGAAAGAGAGTTTGTAAGTCAATGTGTATATTCTTTGTATTTAAAGTGACACTCCAATGTTATATGCAACGCCACCAATGCATTTTACATATTAACCCCTTCCGGACCGCCGATTGCATACTGCGTCTTCACTTGAAGACCGCAGTATGTTTTCAAATATTTAAATTCCGTGATCGTGATTCGCTGCAAAGCGATCACGTGCACGGAATTG